>JACEFZ010023589.1:637500-831506 GCA_014155875.1 Cepaea nemoralis
AAGCCTTCTTTCCTTTCTCTTTCCCTTGTCCTTGACTGCTCTATGCCGTTTGGCGTCGAAGTATTATTTGTTGATTGGTTTCCAAACTTGGGTTCGCTCGATCGCTTGGTATGCTAAGATGTGGGTTTTTAAGATTTGATGACTCCGTCGATCCATATTTTTCGTGGCCTTCCCCTGCCTCTTGTTGTTTTCATTTTCATATTGTATGCTCTTGCCGATGGTGAAATTGGGTTCATTCGTACTACAATGCCGAACCAGTAAAATCTTTGTCTATCAAAGAATTTAAAAACTGGTGTTACTGCAAATGTTTTATAGATCTCCTCGTTTCTAATAAGGTCCTTCCTTGATTTGTAAACATCAAACCAAACAAATGCAAACCAAATGTCAAGCAAACTGTAAACATCAAACCAAGCAAGAAGACACCTCGCGTCCTGTAAGCAGTAAACATTCACACAAAAAAACATCTAAGAAAGAGAGCAGCTCTTGGATCTGGTCCCCAGGACATGCTGGTGTGTTGGGAAACGAACAGGAGGACAGATTGGCTGGATCTGCACCCCTGAATGGTGCGTTGGTGCTCGATAAGGCTCACGTGTCAGGGCCTTTTGGAATCGTGTGTATAGTGTAGAAGAACAGATACAACATCATGGCCTGAAGAGAATTGTGGGCAGTGAGTGACCAGAGGATCTTGCCGACTCTCAGTTCTCCAAGGACATGCCAGACGGACACATAATCATATTGCAACGGGTATCATTAGTAGACTCTTTGCTGGTTGTTGAAGTTGAGTTGAGACAAGAACAGGCGAGACAACACTCGCAACATTCCCATACATGCTAGTTGCTGCAGATAAGGACGGAACACGTATGGGAATTTCCCTATTTCTGTGATGTCGGTTCTTGACTCAACGCACAGCATTAAACCAACACACGAAGTGACTCACCTTGTTCTTCAGCATGCCTTTATCTGACAGCACTCGTGTGAAGATGTGTTTGCTCACGTGTGAATCCACGGCGCTCAGGGGGTCGTCCATGATGTAGATGTCCGAGTTGGCATACAGTGCCCGGGCGATGCTCACTCTCTGCTTCTGGCCGCCACTGAGGTTCAAACCCTTAATTGTGGTACAGAAATGAAACATGAGAAACACATTTGCAGGTGTCAATTACTAAATAAACTTTTCATAAAGTACACATGTTTATTAACTGTTTACCGCTGCAACACATATTGTATTCATTACGGACTAATATATTTAGTAAGGTGGAGAAAGAAATGTTTCATGAGAATGGCTTGTCTCGCTTCAAAGGTCACAGATTGTGAGAATTGTATGGATTGTCTGCACTGGTCATGTGGGGGTGCGGGGGAATGAAAAGGCTGATAGGCTGGCAGGGAATGCACCTCTCGGTTGTAGATTACCTATAGGCAAGGGAGAGGTGGTAGGGAGTCTGTGGGACCTTGTAGAGAATGCAGAAAACAGACTGTGGAGAGGATGATATGGCGGGGGATCGGCAGGTGCTCCGGACGAATCTCAATACTGAGAGAGAAGACCAGGAGGACTTTCAATCAGATGGCAGTGGAAACGATTACCAGTATGACTCTTTGCTGGCTGTTGAATGAGGGGACAGAGTACGTGTGGGAACGTCCTGAATGCAGTGATGTCGATTCTTAGCTAACTCAACTCAACTATTGCTTGCAGAGGATTGAGCAAATAAAAAGATGTAAGGAATGGCTAATGAAGAGGTTAGGGCTAAAGAGCTATACATATTTCAGTGAATGAAGAAGAAAGGAAAAGACATTGAAGTAGGTCAGAACACACAGTGAGAAAACATGGCAACAGTGAAACTAGAAACTTCTGTCAATGGAATCTAGAGGAAAACAGAAATAAAGGGACATCTACAATAAGGAATAGAGAATCGGAGACACGGAGAAGAGAATCGGAGACACAGAGAAGAGAATTGGAGACACAGAGAAGAGAATTGAAGACACAGAGAGGAGAATTGGAGACACAGAGAAGAGAATTGGAGACAGAGAAGAGAATTGGAGACACATAGAAGAGAATTGGAGACACAGAGAAGACAATTGGAGACACAGAGAAGAGAATTGGAGACACAGAGAAGAGAATTGGAGACACAGAGAAGAGAATTGGAGACACAGAGAAGAGACACAGAGAAGAGACACGGAGAAGAGACACGGAGACAAGAGACAAGGATAAGAATTGGACAAAAAACACGGACGAGAATTGGACAAAAGACACTGATAAGAGTTGGAAAAAGACACGGACAATTGGACAAGAGACACGGAAAAGAATTGGACAAGAAACACGGACAAGAATTGGACAAGAAAGACGGGCAAGAATTGGACAAAAGACACGGACAATTGGACAAGAGACACGAACAAGAATTGGACAAGAGAAGCGGATTAGAATGAGACAAGAGACATCGAGAATTGGAAAAGAGACAAGGAGAATTGAACTAGAGACGGAGATACATAAATTTAGGAGGACATGGAGGGGGTTCAGAGGAATGGCACAGGACAGCTGGGCGTGTGTTAGTTAAGGTATAGAATCGAATAGCTGATAAATGGAAGAAGGGAAGAAGAGAATGCTACATTACTCTTACATCAAATATACTTCATTACTATTATCACATACACTTATTTACTATGACATCACATCCAATTAATTACTATTACATGAGCATCTACTTCATTACTATCTGGGAGCAGGATATTCATCACAAAAAATCATTATTATTACAAACCACATATATTATTACATCACAAACATATCATTAATAATACATCACCCTTGACTTGACTTGATTGACTGGCACCTTCCGTCTTGACAGACGATAGTTTATAAAATGGGGTTATCTCTCCATAACACAAAGCCTGGGCTGAATGTAGAGACCATGTGTTGCTCATGCAGCATGATCTCTCTATCAGCATGATCTCTATATCACAGCACAAACACCACATTACCTTTTCACCGATCTCCGTCTGATCGCCTCCAGGTAGAATTTCCAGGTCAGGCACAAGCGCACACGCTTCGACAATCTTCCGGTATCGCTTCTGGTTGTAACTGTAGCCAAAGAGAATGTTACCCCGCACGGTTGAGTTCTGGATCCAAGCGGATTGTGGCACGTACGCTGTGCTGTCCTGAAAATTGCGGATACACTTCAATGGTAGGAGCACAGGTAGAACTGTGGTTTGTGCGTTTGTGTTCTAAGGTCGAATTATCCTTTTGTCCTCTATCTCCCATTGGGGGAAAGGCCCAGAAACAAAGTCATTCAAAGCCCTCATATCATGCGTTCACAAATGGTTGACCTAATTCACGTTCAGTTGTTTTGACAATTATCTGTTGCATCGTTATGAGATTGTCCTGCCCTCTTATATTTACTCCCATCCAAGGAATATGTCTTTAATAGGTCCAAAGGCAACTGAAATCATGAACAGCTGTGAAATTTCTTTGATGTTTTGGCGAAAATGTAATGAATTCACGCTAACAAACTTATTTTACAGTAATGCATGTAAATTTGAGTAATGACCTCTGAACACTTCCGTTCCACTATGTGACATGCTTCTCATATGGACATTCCCGTGCACCTGGGAAAATATTCATTATTGAACACTGATGTTTTCATGTGAAGATGTAATACATTTTATAATATGCACTTCATCGCTGACCCGTAAATTACATACCTCATATAAACAAACATTGATATCTTGTGTACAATCTCCAGAACACAATTTTCTTTCTGTTGGGTGTAAATAATTTTCTGGTTTTATGCTAAGTCTCATTATTGTCACTCAATTGGTTACTGAGTTATGGATTTGTATACGGGGCAAACATTCGTGAACGCACTATAACCATTCCATGCAGCTCTGTCCTTGTCTTACTTCTTTTCTCCGCATGGTTTCACGTTAGGTCTTCCGCTGTTTCTGACGAAGGTAGTGGTATGGGTTTAATCTCATGTAGTATCAGGATTATTGTTATCCAACCAGTGTAGAACAATAGAACAAGACGTATTAACTATGAACCAAGAGCGGAAGAATAAACACAGGCGCTGGATAGGACATTAATTGAGAAAACCCGAAAATAGTATAATAAGAAAAAGATAGGACATTAATTGAGAAAACCCGAAAATAGTATAATAAGAAAAAGATAGGACATTAATTGAGAAAACCCGAAAATAGTATAATAAGAAAAAGATAGGACATTAATTGAGAAAACCCGAAAATAGTATAATAAGAAAAAGATAGAACATTTATTGAAAAAACCCGAAAGTAGTATAATAATAAAAAGATAGAACATTTATTGAGAAAACCCGAAAATAGTATAACAAGAAAAAGATAGGACATTCATTGAGACAACCGGAAAATAGTATAACAAGAAAAAGATAGGACATTCATTGAGAAAACCCGAAAATAGTATAACAAGAAAAAGATAGGACATTCATTGAGACAACCGGAAAATAGTATAACAAGAAAAAGACAGAACATTCATTGAGAAAACCCGAAAATAGTATAATAAGAAAAAGATAGGACATTCATTGAGAAAACTTGAAAATTGTATAACAAGAAAAAGATAGAACATTCATTGAGGCAACAGAAAATAGTATAAGAAGAAAAACCTTAGTCACTTTTTTTTTTTTTTTTTTTTGCATATCCTATTTTACAGGACATCGCTGTCAACACCAGCATTTTACTGCTGATGTTGATGTCTTGGCAAGTTTTACGTTCAGTAGTTTGCTATTGCTTTCTGAACGACCGGCTCCCATACCAACAAATTAAATCCCCAGCTCGACACGGTCAGCTGCCAACCGGTCGCCACTGTGTTTCGAACGCGTGGTAGGAGGCTCACAAATTGCGTTCGCAAGCCTTTGGCCAAGGAGATCGGCTAGGTATTCTTAAAATTTGTCTCATAAACCACATCATCATCATCGTGTGCCATCCAGTAAGCATGGGCGGTCATGTTTCGCCATATTACGTGATACCTATAGTTGTGGATCAGCTCTGTGTTCTTGTCTCGACCAAGACCAAACATCCAGATATTTACTCTTTCGCCTTTTCCTTGTTCTTTTCTCTTCAATCGTGCTAGTTCTTACCAAGTTCTCTAGTTTATTTCTTCTCATAACATACAAACAAATTTGATTACGTGTAATTTCTCTAATCAGTTTGCGGTTTTTATTTACCTCTTGTAGGGCTTGCTAATTGATTTTTCTGTCTGTCCAAGGTATTCTTTGCATTTCCCTCAGAAATCATATTTCCACAGCCATTAGATGTTTTTCACTTTGTCTGCTCATTGTCCATGCTTCATATCCATACACAATTACAGATTCTATCTAGCACTTTAACATTCTGTTTATTAAACAGTATGTTTTCATTTGGCAATAGGCTATCTTTACTACAGCGATTCTTGTTATAATCTCTTAATGGCACCTTCCATCAGATGTTATTCCTGCTCCCAGATAGTTTTAGTGATTCTCATGTTTAAGAATATTCCCATTTATCCCATTATTACAAGCAATACGGTTCTTCGCCCTGCTACTGAGTTCAGTGGGCGGAGCGACACTGTGAGCTTCGTGTGGAGTGCTTTTACATCTGTCCGCGGTTGTGTGTAGCGTGAACTGCATATTCAGAAAAATGTTGGCCGGTCGGTCGCTGAACTAACTGGGTTGCATTAAGCAGTAATGTGTGACTGCTGGTTTTCAGCGACTGCCGCTTTCATCGTGGATCAACTGCATTTTTCGTGGCGGAATTTAGTGTTGGCATTCTGGAAGCGGCATTATGGATACTATACCTGTGCGGGCTGTTGGTTTGTCGAGACTCTTGTCTGTTCCACTTTTCACATGGGGCAATAAGGAGCATTTTGTGTGATATTCACTGGCACGGGAACGGAGCATAATGGGGCGACTCTTTGCGTGAAGTTGAAACCGCGACTAACTAACTATTACAAGCAATAACATGTATACATAAACAACAAGAGTTTACCGATATGTGAACGCTTCCCTGAAGACTGTCCATCTCCCCCAGGATTGCTGACACCAATGACGACTTCCCACAGCCGACTGGACCAACCACGGCCACGAAACTACCGCGAGGAACCTCCAGATTGATACTAACAGACGAACAGAGAAATGTGAAAACAGTTGGCTCAAGTGCACTATTAGAGTACTTCATAGGTGAAACATCGCAGCACCCCGGGCATTCCCATACGGTGTTCTGGATCAACTCTGCTTATGATATTCCTCCAAGCCACCGTCTCAGTCCATCCAGCATCATTTCTCCTGGTGGGCCTCTGCCTGTTTACTCACTGATTGTCCAGTTGTCACGATGTTTTCCAACGTCTCTTTTCTCATCACATGACCAAAGAAAGCTGTTTGCCTCTTTCTTATTGCTGTATATACTGTTCTAGTTTCATTAGCTTCTTTCAGACAACTGCTATTAGTTACTCTGGCAGTCCAAGGAATTCGCAATAATCGCCACAGAAACCACATCTCTGTTGCTTCCAAGTTCTTCCTAATTTGTTAATTTACATTCCAAGATTCACTGCCATACAGCAAAACAGTTTCTAGATATCACTTCAGCACTCTCTTTCTTACATTGAATGATAGTGACTCATTGCATAAAATACTCTTCATTGTCTGAAGTGAAGCTATACACATTTTTAGATACACATATGTATACACTTCTACAAATACAGACATGTATACACATTTACAAATACAGACATGTATACACATTTACAAATACAGACATGTATACACATTTACAAATACATATATGTAACAGCATCTACAATTACATATATGTAACAGATCTACAAATACATATATGTAACAGATCTACAAGTACATATGTGTGAACGCCTGATGCGTCACAAAAGGGGATAATAAGGCACAGGATAGTAGTGCCAACAAAATTGGTTGTGGAATTTGGAAGTACCTAAGTTCATCGTCCAGGATATGTTTTAAACGGTTAGGGAGTTCAGGGCCTCGGGCGACAAATGAACTGGTAAACCCTGGGTCACCCAGACAGAAACTAGAGTAAGATTTTTCAGCCAAAAGTAACGTAAATCTGTTCTGAACTGTCAAGTGGCCGTGAGTAACTCTAGATGGTGGAGAATTTATAGTTACAAACAGTTCAGGATTAATCTGGAGCTGTCAGAAAACAACACATGCCACGTAGTGTATAGGTACATACGAGATCAGAAATAAACGGAGACTGTCAAAGGACAAAAGCAGGTACCGTAGGCTGGCATATTTACTGCTGTGGGAACACACATGCACCCAGAGCGGACTCTGAACCCAGGTGGGGACGTAGCGGGGGTCAAGTAAGCTAGAGATGCAGATTAAACATGCAAATTGGTCAGGGCGTGCTGTAAGTTGATTGGTAGTCCCTCGTGGGATACATGGAAATGTCCGTGTGACTTAGGTTGCGAAGCCGCGCCAGCATCAGGATAAAAGGGGCCTCTTCAAACCGAATTTGGAAGCCAGAGGGTGCCTAAGCCCGAAACTTGAAATTAGCTAAAGCCACTGAGAAATGGCGCAAATGCCACTTTGAGTGATAAGATCACCAATGTTACAAATGTATTGATCGATGTGACTGCTATGAGTTAGTATGGTTGTATCAGGAGTCTATCTGGGTTCTTAATTACGGATAGAATTATGGGGTTTTGATTTGTTTGGCATTAGCTCGGTTTTGAAAGGGTTCATTTTTTTTAGCAATAAAATTGATATCAGTATGTCATTTGGTTTGTTATTTGAGTTGAATAATTGCTGTGGTTGGAACTGCCTATGTGGTAATTCATTGCCTGGAATCAAAAATTAAGATATCTTGATTCTCTGTCTACCCGAACCTGGTAACCATCTTCTTCTTATCCTATCTCTTTCTTGACAGGCGAGAGGAATGTATGAGGTGCTTGAACTCGGCCTCTTTTTTTTTACTCTCTCTTCTTAACTGTGGCCCTAACGCAGTCGACGTTGCATTTCTTTTTCTCTAGCACCCAAGTACTGGGAAACCCTGTCTCCCTCTGCTTTAGCATTCATTTCGTTTTCAAGTGGCGAGCCTGAGCCAGGTAATGACAGCCTTTGAATTATCCCACTGGAATTGTTCTTACATGCAGCGATTGTTCCGGTTTTTTGGGTGAGATTTGTAGCGGGTATTTTTTAGCATTAAGTGGGGATTGTGGAACCCAGATAGACAAGTGATACTGGAGGAAGGCTCAGGAGCAGAGGAACAGCAGATCTTGAGTGCCACTTCCATCATGACAGCTCGTGGCACCCGTTCCGCCTCAAAAGTGGGAACAGACGATTCTGCAGCAACGTCTTCAGTAGGAACCGAAGATCCCCGGCCAGTGGACGCTCGACCAAAAGAGCTCACTGAGGCCATTAGATACATTGTCGTACCATCGAGAAGGGCAGTTCGCTGCTTCGGTGAAAAAGGTGGGCCAACCATAGAAGAATATGTGAGAGAGGTGAGGTCTGCATGGCGAGCCGGTATGTTGGAGGTAGCTGACCAGGTAGATACAATCTTAGATAGTATCACCAGCCCTGTGCGCAGGGAGTTAGAACTTCATGCATCAGATGATGACCCTGAGGCTATGTTGCAAGCCCTGCTGAAAGTTTACGGCGAGAAGAAAAGCTTACGTGAACTCTTGGCATCATTTCTGTCAATGCGTCAGCGAGCTGGAGAGTCAATCCATGACTTCTCCCACCGTGTAAATGCGGAGTACAAGGGGGTCACCAAGGCCCAAGCAGCACAAGGGGTCCCACTGCTAGATGGGGACGCCCTAAGAGATCAGCTGGTGGTGGGGGTCAGAGACAGCTTTACCCAGACAACCTTAAAGGAGAAAGTCCTGCAGAACCCCGCTGTAACTTTTTTGGAGGTCAGAGACTGTGCTCAGAGATGGGAGAGTGTTAAACCAACACAGAGTGTAGAGGTAAAAGAGGTAGAGGTGAGAGACAGTTCAGCTGATAATTCCAAGAGAATTCAAGTACACGCGCCTCCACCAGCCTGGGAGGAGAGTCAACAGATAGAGAGGGCCCCAGAACATCTGGTTAGACAACCAGCACAAAGCCAACCTGAACAGGCTAGACCAGGCCGAACGTACCGAGGGAATTTCAATCCCAGATTTAATGAGGTGGCATCCTTGCGGAGAGAGATGGCCAAGATGGGTGCAAGACTTGATAGACTGTCCAGTAACCAGCAGCTTCAAGTGCCACGCTGTTGGCGCTGCAATGAACCAGTGCATCCAGATTATCGGTGTAGACAGGCACCAAACTAGACCCCTCCAGGACTGGGAGTCAGGTGTTGGATGGGGAGCGTGTTGGCTCCAATGTGAAACTGGTAGGTGGATAACCAGAAGAAACAGTGACAATAGCTGGTAGGGAAGTGCTGTGTGTTATAGATACAGGTTCCCAGGTATCCACAATAACTGAGACCTGTTTTAAAAGCCTATTTAAAGACTGTGCATTAAGAGAAGAAAAATTCATAAAATTGACAGCTGCCAACGGTGCAACAATCCCATACGTGGGATATTTTATCTGTGACATTGTTGTAGGTGAAACTCTAATTAATAACTGTGGAGTTTTCGTGACGAAGGACATAGACAGTGGGAAAGCCAGAGTGCCGTGCATTATTGGTACAAATGTTTTACAGTCTGTCCCAAATATGTGCCAATTTTTTAACTGGGGCAACTCGGTTGACATAATTCCCAAGGTGGAGCTGGACCAAGTCAAGGTGTCTGTTGTCGGCTACAATGTGCGGGTGCCTGCACGCTCCATGGCCACAGTTTGATTAAAATGTGTGAAATTTATTTCTGAAAATAGAAATGTTGTTTTTAGCCCGACTCGAGACCTGGAACACAAGGGTTTGTTTTTGTCTCACACATTGACTGCCTTGAGACAGGGCATCTGCCTAGTTCAAGCAATCAATCTGGGGGATGAGGACATATTTTTGGCAAAGGGTACCCAAGTTGGGGATATTTCAGATGCCACTGTAGACCTAACAAATCACATTAAGATAGTCGGTGCACAAGAGGTTGAGGTATCAACTCAACCCTATATAGAAGAAGAAACTATCAAGTGCCCAGTAGATCTCAGTAATTTTGAAGGCAGTGATGAAGAGAAGAAGAAGTTAGAAGAGTTATTATTTAAATACAATAATGTTTTTACCAGGGGGGATATGGATATAGGATACACAGACAGGGTGACCCATGGCAATCAGCTTACAGATGACACTCCAATCAAACAACCTTACAGAAGAATACCCCCCCCCCCCCCATATTTTACAACGAAGTGCGAGAGCATCTCCAGCACTTATTAGACCATAAGATCATTAGGGAGAGCTCCAGTCCCTGGGCCTCTCCGATCGTTCTCGTCAGAAAAAAAGATGGTAGCCTCCGGATGTGTGTGGACTACAGGGTGGTTAACGTTAGGACTAAGAAGGATGCATACCCCCTCCCCAGGATAGATGAATATTTAGATGCCCTGGGTGGTGCCAAGTTGTTTTTTACCTTAGATCTGGCCAGTGGGTATTACCAAGTGGCCATGAAACCAGAAGACCAAGAGAAGACTGCCTTCACTACCCCATTTGGTTTATTCGAATACACGAGAATGCCAATGGGACTTTCAAATTCGGCTAGTAGCTTCCAGAGGTTAATGCAATGCTCTCTGAATGATTATTTTTTCCAGATTTTGTTGGTATACCTTGACGACATTTTGGTATATTCTGGGGATTTTTCAGAGCATCTGAGTAGGCTTGAGAAGGTGTTCGAGAGACTGCGGTCCATTGGACTAAAACTAAATCCTGAGAAATGTAAATTCTGTCAGAAAAAGGTGGAATTTTTAGAGCACACCATTTCAGAAGAAGGCATTGGCACCATGGGCGATAAGATAGCAGCCATAAAAGAAGCACCTGTGCCCAGAACTCAGACAGAACTTAGATCGTTCTTAGGGTTAGCTAGCAACTATAGAAGATTCATATCAAAGTTTGCCAGTATTGCAAAACCACTACATGAGTTGGTTGGCCAACTCAACCAGCAGCAGACAGGTGATACCAAGAATAAGAAAGTACCCATAGGAAAACTGTGGACTCGAGAATGTCAGGAGGCATTTGATCATTTGAAAAAAGCACTAACTTCAACACCTTTGTTAGGCTTCCCAGACTTCTCCTTACCCTATATATTAGAGGTGGATGCCTCGTACTCAGGCCTAGGGGCCATACTCTCCCAGATTCAGGATGGTAAAAAGAGAGTCCTGGCTTATGCCAGTCGCACACTACGCCCCTCAGAGCGCAATGCCAAAAGCAGCTCTAAACTTGAGTTACTTGCAATGAAATGGGCGATGACAGAGAAATTCCGAAGTTATCTTATAGGTGCTAGAGTAGAAGTCTATACAGATAGTAGGAATTTAGCTTTCTGGCAAAAAGCAAAACTAGGCGCCATTGAACAGAGGTGGATAGCACAGATGTCCATGTTTGACTATACTGTCAAACATAAACCAGGTCGTGCCAATGGGAATGCTGATTACTTATCTAGGTATCCTTTTGAAGAACCAGGGAAATCAGATGAAGAGGGTGACATCACAATCAGCCACATAACTGCTAAATCAGTCCATCCAGAAGTAAGAACCATCAGAGAAGAAGAAGTAACTGAAGATGGACAAGTTAATGCTGAGGCTAATGTGCCATTGTTGACATTACCATCATACTCGCCTGCAGAGTTGAGAAAGCTACAGGAAGAAGATGTGCACATGCATAAAGTGCTAACTTGTGTGAGTGAGAGAGTGAGACTGAGTAAGTCAGAAATGAGGAGTTTACCTCCTGAAACCAGAACGTTGTTAAGGCAGCGAAACAGGTTGAATGTGATTAATGGGCTTTTATATAGAAAGATAAAGAAGCCAGGTAGGGGCTACATTTTTCAGTTAGTAGTGCCTGAGGCACTGAAACAGAGAGTGTTGGAATCAGTACACAACACTGGCCATCAAGGTAGAGATAGGATGGTGCAAACTTTGAGAGATCGTTGTTATTGGGTCGGCATCACAAAAGATGTTGAATTGTTTTGCAAGAGGTGTAGCAGATGTAATATTGCAAAACCACCTCATATTAAATATCAGGGTCCATCTGGTAATTTATTGGCGTCTAAGCCTTTTGAAGTTGTGACTATGGATTTTACTTTGTTGGAAAAAGATAGTCATGGTTATGAGAATGTACTGATTGTCACAGATGTGTTCACCAAGTTTACAATGGCCATTCCCACAAGAGACCAGAAAGCCTCTACAGTTGCTAAAGCATTGGTAGAAAAATGGTTTTTATATTTGGGAGTACCCCATAGACTCCATTCAGATCAGGGCAGAAACTTTGAATCAGCAGTGATAGCAGAGCTCTGCAGAGTATATGGGATTCAAAAGAGCCGAACAACAAGCTGGAACCCAAAAGGAAACGGCATAGCAGAGAGATTTGGTAGGACTCTACATGATCTTCTGAGACCATTAGAAGCAAGCCAGAAGCGAAAATGGTCTGAACATTTGGCAGAAGTCTTGCTGGTTTACAACTCCACACCACATTCGTCCACAGGATACTCACCATATTATCTAGTGTTTGGGAGAGAACCCAAACTGCTAATTGACTTTATGCTGGGTGTGGACAATGAGGAGGATGAAAATGAAGAGGTGGATATGGAGAATTGGGTGACAGGACATCTTTCTCGTCTGCGTAATGCACATGTTAGAGCAGGCGAAAGATTGAGGCAGTTGGCTGCGGTGAGAAAGGAGAGATTGGACAAGTCATCATCTCCCAGGCAATTAGCAGTGGGAGAAATAGTTAGGAAAAGAGTCCATTATACAGAGAGATGCAAAATCAAAGATCAGTGGTCAATAGACAAGTATACAATAGTACAAATTCCAGGGGCAGCAGGGGGCCCATATGTTGTCAGAAAGTTGGGAGATAATGAGCCGGCCATTAGAGTGGCAGGGCATGAACTAAAACGCTGCGAGGAAGGTGCAGTAATAGAAGCACCAGAAGAGGTAATTAGATTACCAGAAGTGCCTGTTGTGGCGGAGGAGGAAGAAGCACAAACTAGGTTACCAAGAAATGACTGGTACATGTTTGTACCAGGAGACCTTAATGTCAGGCGCTCAGAGAGAATACGTCTCAGGAGAGACAGGCGAGGCAGAAGAGGTGGTGTGCGAATGTAAAATAGTGTGGTATTGAAATTATTAACCTGTTTGTCGTGTAACTGAAACTTTCTACATTAATTGTTGGTTGTAGGAGATGGTGTCCTTTTGTTTTTGTTTATTGAGAATTATTCAATGATGATAGTGAGGTTTGTCTCTATTAATAATGTTTATTTGCACCTCGACATGAATCGTCTTTTCATGTTGATACCTACGTGCTTTTGTAAAATACGGGCACTATTAAGATTTGGGTGAGGATTTGCTCCTCTTCTCTAAATCTGAGTGGTTTTATAGTGTAAACATTTGTTATTATGTTTTTATGTCATTGATGCCTGGCAATGTATAGGTTGGCTTTACTTTTTGACGGTGATAAGTATGTAGCGCTGATCCATATTTTTTTAAATATTGATATTGTTGGAGATATGCAATTAACAGCCGATGGGTAGGGCTATGGCACATGTGGCGTACCAGAAATGGACGCATGAACAATTAGATCACCAATAGGGGAAGTTCCCTTTTGTTTTACGCAGTTATTTTGACTGTTCATTATGACTGTTGTGAAGAGACAGATGACAGGGTCACTCGTGGTAGTTAGAAAATCCCTTCCTTAGAGGCGGTAACAGAGGCTGATTTGTTTTTGTGTACATTGGTGGTGATTGTGAAGATTGCAGCTTCAGGCTGAGGTGTCCTTGCAAATAAGGGAGAAGTGGTTGCTTTATTATGTGTGTGACCGGGCAATTGCCTGTAGTGTCACAGGAATTGTTACAATGTTTTCAGATTCAAGGATGACTGGGCACTTTGAATTGCAGATGTCCTAGTGGGTAGCACCTATGTGAATTTGATTGTTTGTTTTGTTGTTGTTACAGGGGAGTGGCATATTAAGTAAATGCCTATATCGACATTGTTTTATTATTTTTGGTGACCCTATGTATTGCATCCATGGAGCTGGGTGTTGATTTTGATGTCAGGATTGCTGGATTATTTTGTATGCAGATTGCATATTCCTCATGGCCACCCATAAGATACGGTATTATATTTTGGCAGATACTGATGATTTTTTAAATAATGGTCACTGATATTTGATATTTGTTACTTAAAGCTTCAGGTTCAGGGGATATAATTGTTGGCAGAGTTACACTGAAAGGCTTGGGGACCAATGATGATGTCCCAATGACTTATTGTTACCTAAATAGTCCCAGATTTACACAGGGCCTTGCCAAACACACCAAGAGTATAGATCTTTCGTGTTCGACGTGGGTCCGTCGAAAAGTTAGGAGGGTAATGTGTGAACGCCTGATGCGTCACAAAAGGGGATAATAAGGCACAGGATAGTAGTGCCAACAAAATTGGTTGTGGAATTTGGAAGTACCTAAGTTCATCGTCCAGGATATGTTTTAAACGGTTAGGGAGTTCAGGGCCTCGGGCGACAAATGAACTGGTAAACCCTGGGTCACCCAGACAGAAACTAGAGTAAGATTTTTCAGCCAAAAGTAACGTAAATCTGTTCTGAACTGTCAAGTGGCCGTGAGTAACTCTAGATGGTGGAGAATTTATAGTTACAAACAGTTCAGGATTAATCTACAGCTGTCAGAAAACAACACATGCCACGTAGTGTATAGGTACATACGAGATCAGAAATAAACGGAGACTGTCAAAGGACAAAAGCAGGTACCGTAGGCTGGCATATTTACGGCTGTGGGAACACACATGCACCCAGAGCGGACTCTGAACCCAGGTGGGGACGTAGCGGGGGTCAAGTAAGCTAGAGATGCAGATTAAACATGCAAATTGGTCAGGGCGTGCTGTAAGCTGATTGGTAGTCCCTCGTGGGATACATGGAAATGTCCGTGTGACTTAGGTTGCGAAGCCGCGCCAGCATCGGGATAAAAGGGGCCTCTTCAAACCGAATTTGGAAGCCAGAGGGTGCCTAAGCCCGAAACTTGAAATTAGCTAAAGCCACTGAGAAATGGCGCAAATGCCACTTTGAGTGATAAGATCACCAATGTTACAAATGTATTGATCGCTGTGACTGCTATGAGTTAGTATGGTTGTATCAGGAGTCTATCTGGGTTCCTAATTACGGATAGAATTATGGGGTTTTGATTTGTTTGGCAATAGCTCGGTTTTGAAAGGGTTCATTTTTTTTAGCAATAAAATTGATATCAGTATGTCATTTGGTTTGTTATTTGAGTTGAATAATTGCTGTGGTTGGAACTGCCTATGTGGTAATTCATTGCCTGGAATCAAAAATTAAGATATCTTGATTCTCTGTCTACCCGAACCTGGTAACTATCTTCTTCTTATCCTATCTCTTTCTTGACAGGCGAGAGGAATGTATGAGGTGCTTGAACTCTTCTCTTTTTTTTTACTCTCTCTTCTTAAATGTGGCCCTAACGCAGTCGACGTTGCATTTCTTTTTCTCTAGCACCCAAGTATTGGGAAACCCTGTCTCCCTCTGCTTTAGCATTCATTTCGTTTTCATATATGTAACAGATCTACAAATACATATATGTTACAGCATCTACAATTACATATATGTAACAGATCTACAAATACATATATGTAACAGATCTACAAATACATATATGTAACAGATCTTCAAATACATATATGTAACAGATCTTCAAATACATATATGTAACAGCATCTACAATTACATATATGTAACAGATCTACAAGTACATATATGTAACAGATCTACAAATACATATATGTAACAGATCTACAAGTACATATATGTAACAGATCTACTAATACATATATGTAACAGATCTACAAGTACATATATGTAACAGATCTACAAATACATATATGTAACATATCTACAAATACATATATGTAACAGATCTACAAGTACATATATATAACAGATCTACAAATACATGTATGTAACAAATCTACAAATACATATATGTAACATATCTACAAATACATATATGTAACAGATCTACAAATAGATATATGTAACATATCTACAAATACATATATGTAACAGATCTACAAATACATATTTGTAACATATCACAAATACATATATGTAACAGATCTACAAATACATATATGTAACAGATCTACAAATACATATTTGTAACATATCACAAATACATATATGTAACAGATCTACAAATACATATATGTAACAGATCTACACATACATATATGTAACAGATCTACAAATACATATATGTAACAGATCTACAAATACAAATATGTAACAGATCTACAAATACATATATGTAACAGATCTACAAATACAAATATGTAACAGATCTACAAGTACATATATATAACAGATCTACAAATACATGTATGTAACAAATCTACAAATACATATATGTAACATATCTACAAATACATATATGTAACAGATATACAAATAGATATATGTAACATATCTACAAATACATATATGTAACAGATCTACAAATACATATTTGTAACATATCACAAATACATATATGTAACAGATCTACAAGTACATATATGTAACAGATCTACAAATACATATTTGTAACATATCACAAATACATATATGTAACAGATCTACAAATACATATATGTAACAGATCTACACATACATATATGTAACATATCTACAAATACACATATGTAACAGATCTACAAATACATATATGTAACAGATCTACAAATCACTAATCAATCACTAGCGTGGATTTACAGTCACGACTCAGCGACTGCCATGGGTACACATCTATAAACGACAGACTACCGTGAATGCAGTCTATAGATGACTGATTACATAGATACGCATCTATAAATGACCGACTACATGGATACACATCTATAAATAATGCCTAGATGGATACACATCTATAAATAATTGACTAAATGGATACACATCTATAAATGAATGACTACATGGATACAATATATAAATGCCTGACTACATGGATACACATCTATAAATAATGCCTAGATGGATACACATCTATAAATAATGCCTAGATGGATACACATCTATAAATAATTTACTAAATGGATACACATCTATAAATGAATGACTACATGGATACAATATATAAATGACCGACTACATGGATACACATCTATAAATAATGCCTAGATGGATACACATCTATAAATAATTGACTAAATGGATACACATCTATAAATGAATGACTACATGGATACAATATATAAATGACCGACTACATGGATACACATCTATAACTTACCCACTGAGTCTGAAATTGGTGTCCGGGTTCCAAGTGAAGATGCCTTTATTCACACGGACAACACAATCTGATTGGTGAAGACAAAACAGGTGTTCTACAGGTGCTCAACAGGTGTTCAATGGGTGACGAGATTCAAAATAATGTTTTCCCTTAGTGAAGTTAAACACAGACGCCATTAACAAAATATTGCATGATTTCATCATATGTCGCGGCATCGTGTATGGTGCAGAGTTTTATATATCATACGAGGTAGACAAATAATACTGTATTTAGTATTTCAGCTCAGGTATTATTTGTTTGTTTATTTCATATCATACATAACTCTGCAGTAGGCACTTGACGAGGTGCAGCGATGTATGCTAGGCATTGAAAGATTCACTTAAGTACACTATCAGTAAACAGAGCATTAGAAGCCCAAGGGTACATTTTACTGTATTGAATATAAATCAATCAATCATGTGCCGTCTCCATGGTGATGATTGGCTGCAATGGATCTCCAACACTGTCTGTCTCTCGCTCTGACTGTTCTGTCAGATTGCTGTTCGTCCATCTCTTGATGTTATCCTCCCACTTGTATCGTTGTCTACCTCTTGCGCGCATGCCTTCAGTCTTAGCCCCCCCCCCCCCCCCCCCCCCCCCCCCAGTAAGGATTTTATGAGACTGTTATATCTTTTAACGTGGCTGAAATATTTCACTTGCCTCTTTTTTATTTCTTTCACCAACTCTCTTTTCTTACCCTGCTTTTCTAGAACCTCTGTATTTGATTGTTTTTGTTTCCATGAAATACAACATATTCTTCTGTAAATCCACATCTCCAGGGCTTCTATTCGACTTTATACTTGCTTGTTCAATGTCCCGGCTTCCCCGTATATAGTAATTCTGAATACGTAGCATTTGACAATTCTCATTTTTGTTGCAGTATTAATCTCTCTAGATATTAATACTGATTTTATGATGTAGAACACATTTTCAGCTATTCCTATTCTCTTTTTTTTATTTTTGTTTCACTTCTGCCATCATTTGTTATTACAAGTTTAAGATAGGAGAAACGTGTGACTATGGGGAACATACTGACCAATAAAAAGCTGTCAATCTCATCTCATCTCATATCATCTCATCACCTTATCTCATCTGATCTCCATCTCATCACCATCTTATCTAATCTCATATCCATTTCATCTAACCTCATTTCATAATCTCATCTCATCTCAACATCTCATCGTATCTCATCATCACATCTCATCTATACATCTCATCTCATTATTTCATTTCAACATCTCATTTTCTTATCATCTCATAATCTCATCTCATCATGTCATCTCAACCTCATCATCTCATCTCATCTCATCATCTCACCACATTTCACCATCTCACCTCATCTCATCTCATCATCTCATCTTAACATATCATCTCATTATCTCATCTCATCCTTGCGATGTTGAGGTGACGTATTAACTTATTCAGTGACAAAGGATAATATATCGCCACATGTGACCTCCCATTTGGGCAGAAGGACGACATACCACCATGCTAGGGTCGTCGCGTTATGTGTTTTGTTTCGTGATATCTTCCAATGTTTCAATGCCCAGTAAGCGGAAACTCCCATTATAATACTTGTACATTTGATTGTGTACCATGTTGGGTCCAAACCTACTTATTGTTTGGCACTGAATCGATTCAACTTCATTCATTTTCTTTGAGCAGTAGGAAACGTCCCCTGTCGGTTTGCTGGGCCAGTCGCAGGGCAAGGACAGAATAATCTGAATAAGGGGAGTCCCCCCTCCCTCCCCCCCCCCCCCCCCCCCCCCCCCCCTCCTGCGAGCCAGAGCCCCGTTGGCCCATGACCCCCCGGTCATGGTTTCCATTTCCGGTGTACACCAAAAGGAGGTGGATTTTTAAAATTTTCTTTCGCTGGCTTTGAACTCAAAAATAGTCCATACACGTGCTACTACTTCTAGTGAACAGGACTGTTATTTGCGTGGGGATTAGCTTCTCATATTACCAGTGTCCCTCGCCATCAGGTGAACCCACATTGACGTCTGATGTACTTGTAATTTACGTCCCCAAGTCAAGGACAAGAAGTCAACATTTTAGTCCAATTGATCCGTGTAGGGGTTGAAACCCCTACCTCAGCATGCGCACATCGTGCTTATTATTCTTACTTTTTCGCAGCAGTCACACATACCTAATTGTTTTCATTTTGAATTTGTGACAGCTCAACGAACACCAATGCAGTATAACGTGAGTATAAATGGGAAATCATGAAAACAAGTTAGATAATACAGGTATCTGAGCAGTTTCTTCACAAAGGATGGAAGGCTAGATAGTGAACTAGAAACGAGAATACGGACCGCAAACAACTCACATAGCACAACGAGAATACGGACAGCAAACAACTCACATAGCATCTATGCTAAAACATTCACACATCAAACATGCATGCAAAAAAGAAGCTGATAGACGCTTTATTCGTCGCGACGCTGTGTTACTAAATCCAGAGATGAACAATACTAGAAAACACAGACGTAAAATCACATCATGTGAGATAGGATGCACAAGAAACGCAGCCTGAAAAACACGGGGGAAAAAAAGAAAGACAAATAAAAAACCAAGAACAAGTATAAGGATAACACAAGTATAAGGATAACACCTATTGGTGACTTTATAGAACAACAAAAAATTAAATGGCTCGGACATTTAATTAGAATGGAACAAGATCAACTAGCGACTAGAGCGTTCTACGTGAGAACATCCGGATACAAGGCGAGAGGACGACCCAGGAAGAGTCGACTAGATGGGGTAAAAGAGACATTGAAGATATCAAATATGAAAATAGTACAAGCAACGAGACAAGCGAAACACAGAACATGACATCTGCCTCCTCTCCGCGAACTGAAAACCTTATAATAATGAACATGTTTTCCATCTTGTAAAAGTCTACCCGTAACATATCGGACCTTGTTTGAATCTTTACATTTAAGGCATTTACATAGCAATGATAGATGAATGAAGGCTAAATAAGGACTGCAAGCATGTTGGAATAAAGTAGCAAAAGTGTAAATACAACAAATGATACTTATACACTCATGGGTAGAAGAGGAAAGACAAAATAAGTCTTAAGATGCCTCTTCACTCCAGGGTAGAAGAGGAAAGGCTAAACAGGATCGGAAGGCACCTCTCATCCTAGGGTAGAAGAGGACAGACTAAATAAGTCTTAAGAAACCGCTTCAATCCAAGGTAGAAGAGGAAAGACTAAATAAGTTTTTAGATACCAACAACTCAATCCAAGGTAGAAGAGGAAAGACTAAATAAGTTTTTAGATACCACCAACTCAATCCAAGGTAGAAGAGGAAAGACTAAATAAGTTTTTAGATACCACCAATTCAATCCAAGGTAGAAGAGGAAAGACTAAATAAGTTTTTAGATACCACCAATTCAATCCAAGGTAGACGAGGAAAGACTAAATAAGTTTTTAGATACCACCACTTCAATCAAAGGTAGAAGAGGAAAGACTAAATAAGTTTTTAGATACCACCACTTCAATCAAAGGTAGAAGAGGAAAGACTAAATAAGTTTTTAGATACCAACAACTCAATCCAAGGTAGACGAGGAAAGACTAAATAAGTTTTTAGATACCACCACTTCAATCAAAGGTAGAAGAGGAAAGACTAAATAAGTTTTTAGATACCACCACTTCAATCAAAGGTAGAAGAGGAAAGACTAAATAAGTCTATTTCAATCCAGAGTAGAAGAGGAAAGACTAAATAAGTCTATTTCAATCCAGAGTAGAAGAGGAAAGACTAAATAAGTCTATTTCAATCCAGAGTAGAAGAGGAAAGACTAAATAAGTCTATTTCAATCCAGAGTAGAAGAGGAAAGACTAAATAAGTCTATTTCAATCCAGAGTAGAAGAGGAAAGACTAAATAAGTCTATTTCAATCCAGAGTAGAAGAGGAAAGACTAAATAAGTCTTTAGATACCAACAATTCAATCCAGGGTAGAAAGGAAAAAACAGACTAAACCCTCATCCTAGGGTAGAAGAGGAAACATTAAATAAGTCTTATGATACCATTCAATCTAGGTTTAAGAAGAAAGACTGAAATCGACTGAAGGATAACTCAATATCCGCTTGTAGGAGAGATTAGAACAAGAATTATCAATGCGAAGATAGCCGTTTGCAAGATGAAAAAAAAAAATACTGACTAATAAAAAGATATCAATTGAAACGAGAAAAAGAGTGTTAAAGTTCTATATAGAACCTGTACTTTTGTATGGATGTAAAGCGAGGACAATTAGCAGACAAATTGAAAAGCATCTGATGGCTGTGGAAAAGTGGTTTCTGAGGAAAATGCAAATAATATAATGGACAGACAGAAAAACTAAAGAATAAGTCCTTCAAGAAACAAGTGAAGATCATAAACTGATTAGAGACATTAGACACAGACAGTCAACATTTTCTGGGCATGTTATAAGAAGAAATGAATTGGAGAACTTGGTGACAACTGACAAGATCCAAGGGAAGAGACCAGGGGGAAGACCGAGAAGCAAATACCTGGAGGGCTTGACCACGTGGCATGGTTAAGACATGAACACTGAGCTGATCGAGTGAGATAACGAAACCTGATCACCCACGCCTATCGGCATGGCACATGATGGATGGATGGAGAAGAGGAAAGACTAAACAGGACTGAAAGGTACCTCTCATCCTAGGATAGAAGAGGAAAGACGAAACAAGACTGTACGATAAGTATGCGTCCCAGGATAGAATAAAAAAAGCCTATACATAAATGAAGAATACACGCAATCATCGTCATTATCGTCATGTACCACGCTGATAATCGTGGGCGGTCATTATTCGCCATCTCGCACGATCACCAGGGTCTTGCACCAGCTTTGTTGTCTTATCTCGATCATGCCATGTTGCCAAGCCATCCATACATTTAACTGGCTGTCTTCCCCTTGCTCTTTTCCATAAGTCTTGCTATTTGTCTTTCAGTTTTTTTTTCTCCCGTTAATGTGCGGAAAATGCAGTCTACGTCTAATTTCTGGAACCAATTCACAAGTTTCATTTGTTTTTTGTAAGACTTGCTCATTAGTTTTTCTCTCCGTCTTAGGTATACACGAAATACTACAGATGCATATTTAGTGGCAAGTGAAATATGGTTTTTGAGAAAAATGTAGAAAAGGAAAGATTAAATAAGTCTTAAGATACCACTTCAATCCAGGTTGAAGAAGAAGGACTGAAAACGGCTGTAAGATAACTCAATATCCGCTGGTAGAAGAGAATAGAACAAGAATTATCAATGCAAAGATAGACTTTTCCAAGATGAAAAACACAATGACCAATAAAAAGATATCAATTGAAACGAGAAAAAGAGTGTTGAAGTTCTACATAGAACCTGTACTTTTGCATGGATGTGAAGCGTGGGCAATTAGCAGACAAACTGAAAAACATCTGATGGCTGTGAAAATGTGGTTTCTGAGGAAAATGCAAATAATATAATGGACAGATAGAAAATTCAATGAGCAAGTCCTACAAGAAACAAATGAAAATCGTAAACTGATTAGAGAAATTAGAAGTAGACAGTCACAATTTTTTGGACACGATATGAGAAGAAATAAATTTGAGAACTTTATGGCAACTGGCAAAATAGAGGGGAAAAGAACGAGGAACAAGGAGCAGACAGAGATATAAATATCTAGATGGCAAAACATGACATCCCACGTTAATCGACATGGCAAATGGTGATAATATATTTAGAATGTCAAACACACCCACCACACATGTGCATAATCACACATCCACACACTTCAAACACTCACTGACCATGCATGTCACGCCTGTGGTAGTGAGATCTGTCCAGTTCTGTCTCACACAGAAATCGCCCTATACGCTTCAGTGACACCCTGGCCTGGGAGACGATGTCAATAATGTTCTTGTAGTTGACAAACATAAGTAATAGTCGATATAAAATATGTTACTGTAGTTCACAAACATCTTCATTGTTATATTTAAGTTATGTTATTATATTTGACAAGTATCATCATTTCTTCTTTTTCATCTTCTGCGTTCATCCGGAGTATTTTTTTTTTTGGTTTTCGGACGTGATTGCGTTGTGCCTGTTTACAGCAGAGCTGCGTTCTTGCGCCGTTAGGCCGACACATCTGACTTCTGCGGGCATTTGTTGACCGGGTTAACCTTCTCGCGTGTTTCGTAAGACGTTTAACTCTCACTGTTGTGGTGTTATCCCCCATCCCAGCTGGCCCATTTATAACAGCCGAAGACATAACGTTCAGCCCTCAAGGGAAGGCAGGGGCAGACCATGGGCATTCCCCGCCATCCAAGGAGGCTTCCATACTTGCAGAGCCGATACATAGCGCTCTGGTACTGGGCTCACCCAAGGAAACGTCACGTACTGCACATGGCTGCTTAGCCTCACTTCCGTATATTGGGCCCTCCGTTCACCACAGGCTGTTCCTCTGGAAACCAGAAGAATGCAGTCTGCAGGTAGCATCCACACAGTGAGCTTTCGATTCGGCATTTCCATGTAATGGATTTGCTATCCAAGCAATATTCCATTTCGTGCCATTGGGACGCTTTTTCCATCTTTGATGACGCCCACACAATGAGCTTTTGATTTGGACTTTCCACTTAATGGATTTGCTAGCTAAGCAATATTCCATTTCATGCTTCTTGGATGCTTTTGTTACCGACATATCTGTGGTATGAAGTGTTGCAGTCTAAGTACTTTTTCATGCATCTTTAGATGTCAACCTGAATGAAGTTAAAGTAAGCTGCAGTCAACCTGAGCTTGTTGATATCTCCACAGAGCTTGTCCTCAAATGAAGCAGGTGTGGGCCAAAATATCTTTCTCTGTTCTGCATATATTGGGCACTCCTGCAGCAAATGTTTAGCTGTCATTTTACCAGTCCCACAATTACATTCATCGGCATCTCCTATCTTTAGTTTATTGAACAAGTGGTATTCCAGCCTGTTATGTCCTGTGCGGAGTCTGAAGATTGCCACTTGTTCTCTCGGGTCGAGTTTGTAATATGCATCATCTTTCTGGTGGCCTGGATGCTCTGATTCTCATTTGATTCTATAAGTGCTGTTTATCAACCTCTTTGCCTCATTATAGGTAATGTCTATGTCAGGCTTAGGTAGTCGTCCACCCTCTTTTGCCAGACTGGCAGCCTCTTCATTTCCAGGTATACTGCAATGTGATGGGATCCACTGTATTACAACTTTTTTTTGGATTTCTAACATAGTCCATTAAGTGCAGCTCTTAGGTCTGCTAGTTCTGTGCTGTCTTTGCTCTTCAGTATTGAGACAGCTGACTTTGCATCTATGAAGATAGCTATTTGCTTCTCTTTATTTTCCTCTATCAAGAGCATTTATGCTGCAGTTTTCAAAGCTTCTACCTCTGCTTTGAAGTTACTTGAAATCTTTCCAGTTGCCACTGAATGTGTTTCTTTCACTCCATTTTTCAAATTTAAGAGAATTCCTCCTCCTCCATTTTCTATTGAATTTTTGGCTGATCCATCTGTATATGCATGGGTCCAATTGCTGCTTGGGTAATGTTCTTTTATGTAGTTTAGGGTTATTTCTCTTCTTTCGGTTTCATGCTGAGTGTTCTTTTTCTCAATACCAGGAATGTTTTCCATCATCTCAGGCAGTTGCTGCTGTCTCCAAGCTGGGAGCTTGTGGGCATTGTAAATGGGTTTGACTGTTGATATGTTAAGTATAGGATCTGCCCTAATATCTTTCGTTTTGCAGTTTCTACAAAGTTGCTACGCTTCAGTCTTCCCTTTCCAAAACCATTAAACCTTTTATACATAGGGTGGTCTGTCACTCTTCTAAATGTTTCTGCTTGTTGCTGGGCTCTGCTATCTCTTCTATCCTGCATTGGTTGTAAACAAGTGATCTTTTCAAGTTTATTACTAGGCGTTGTCTTCAGGCTTCCGTTTATGATTCGCATTCCTTAATTTTGGACTCTACTTATTTTGTTAAAGTTTGACTTAGCTGCTGTTGCCCAAGCTGCGATGCCATATTCCAGTACTGGCCTCACCGTCCAGTTGAGAACTTTCTCATCTGCTCCCCACTTTGTACCAGCAAGCTTTTTCATTATTGCCATTCATGCCTTGCGCTTGTTCGATTTTTCTCAACATGTGTCTTCCATGTCAGGCGACGATCAAAGGTTACTCCTAGATAGTTAGGATTTTCTTCATGGCGCAATATTGTTCCATTCAGTACCAGCTTAGGTTGCTGAGTTTTATTTGAGAGGTAGAACACTGTGCATGTTTCCTTCTCCTCACTTATCTTCACTAGCCATGATTTTGACCAGTCCTCTAGCCTCTAGCGCAAATAAGGTTTGCTGTATTCTGTTGTTTGCTGTACTAATATATTCTTCAAATGTCCATATGGCTAGGTCATCTGCAAAATAGGATGCATGTACTCTGGCTGGAAAATTTTCCGTGATGTCATTTATATATGCTGTGAATAATTTTGGTGAAAGAAATCCTCCTTAGGGGACACCTTGCTCCAACAGCTGTTTTGTCCTTGTACTTCGTCCCTTGTGTTCAAGATAAAGTCTTTTGATGGTCGATGCTATTCCTCCACACCACTGTCACATTCTCATTCCATCCAGCGTCATTTTTCGCTGCCTCCTCTCCCTCTTTGACGACTAATCTTTCTAGCTGTCACAATGTTCTCCAATGCCTCTCTTCTCACTATATGGTCAAAGAATATTGTTTACATATATGTGTATAATATATCCCATCATCGGGTCTAAGCTACAACATTACCAGCAAGTTATCAGTCTTACCTGAGTGGTGAAAGAAACTAGTTCTGGAATGAAGGATATGGGAAACTGGAGAATGTTGAACAATGCCAAAGTCACAAAAGCCATCTCCGCTGTCAAAACAGTGCCAGGGTATGCCAGAACGAAAGTGACAAATGACACTAAACAGACCTGAAATTACATTATATACAACTTTATATCTGACAAAAAATACGCATTAAATGACAGTAATATACAACTTTATATCTGACACTAAACACACATGAAATGACAGTAATATACAACTTTATATCTGACACAAAACATACATGAAATGACAGTAATAAACAACTTTATACCTGGCATAAGGCGGTCACCACGACTGAATGGTTAAAAAAGCTCATTCTTAAACACCCGGTGTGCTGAAGCTGAGGTAGCGGGTTCAAACCACACACCGGTCAATTCTCTAAAATGGTCACGTCTCGTCCTTGACTTGTGGATGTAAATTACAAGTACCCCTGAAGTCGTAGTGGGTTCGCCTGGCAAGGGACACTGGGAATAGGGACAGCTAATCCACACGCAAAACATCAGTCCAGTGCACTAGAAGTAGTGTATGGACTACATTTGAGTTCAAAGCGAGGGAGTGCAACAAGAAACAAAAAATACAACTTTATACCTGACACAAAATAGAAATATCAGTTGGGTAACCATTTCAGACCACTAAGATAGTTCATTAATGAATTCACATGTATGTTTTGGAACTCATAGTAGTATACGGAATAAAAAGGAGAGACTGGGGGAGAGGGGGGGGGGGGGCCGCAATCCCCTAGAGAGTTTTAAGAAGGTAGATGGGCAAAACATTCCGGGAAGGGGGACTTCTGACGATCAGAATCTCCCTGTCGAGCTTGCTCCGCGGCGGAGTTTTTATCACTATGGCTTCCGTGTTTAAATTAGCTATGGGTATACATTATTTTTAATTTTACTAATACGTTTTTTTTTCTTCCGCATTTCCATCCTGTTTCAGGATATTGCGGTCAACATCAGCATCTTTCATCTGTATGTTGATTCCTAGGCTAGATTACGCTCATCAGCAAGCCACAACTTTCTCAGCGACCGGCTCCATACTCTAATAAGTCACTGTCTAGAAAACAAAAACTGGCAAAAAATATCTTCACTAACCAGAAATGGAACACAGGTCCAGATACAGACGCTAACGGCATTCAGCCAAGCCAGCTTGGTGAGGATGGCCACCTCCTTGTCTCGCAGCGAGAGGATCTTCTTCTGGTAGGACTCCTCCCAGGCGTACAGCTTCAGGACCTGGTCGTTGAGAGGGAGCAAGAGAAAACATAGCTCATTTAACCTTTGGGATAATAGACAATCATGAATAAGAAATAGAGAAGAGTTGAGGTGTTGAGTTGAGAGAAGAACGGATATGAGTGCACTCGGCACATTCTCATATGTGCTATGTCCTTATCTTCAACATCCAGCGAAGAGTCCCCGTAATAATGGTACCTGTTGCAGAATGATTCTGTGTCCCTCTCGCCTTTCCTCGTAGTCCTGAGTGTCAGCCAGATCCTATGGTCACTCCCTGCAGCACCATTCTCTCCAAGCTGTGATGATATATCCGTTTTCCTGCACCGAACACACGATCGCAAAGGGCCTCGACCAGATCTACCTTATCGTGCACCATTACGCCACCGAACGGTGCAGACCCAGCCAATCTATCCGCCTGCTCGTTCCCACCACACCAGCATGTCCTGGAGAAAACATCTGACCTCTATTTGTGATTGTCGAATGAAAGTCTGCACACTGCCTGAAGCATGCCTGTCTTCACCTGATTGTTGAATGGAATCCTGCCACTCCACCTGAAGCACGCATGTCTTCATCTGTCTCATCATACTTTGTGAGTCCGTTACAATCACGACATGCGTGTGCTGTTTGTCTGCCAGCAAGTGGAATGCTGCTGTGACTGCCTCCACCTCCATTCTCACACTAGATGTTGTGGTATCACATGCCAGGCTCTCTTGCACTAAACACCGTCTACCAACCTTCGCCACAAATCCCCCGGCATTTCTTTCACAGAACCATTCGTGGAGATGATTACATCACTTAGTCGTGAATCGTGAATCAGTTGTTGCACCTCCAATTCAACACATCCTGCCGGCCAATCCCTGAAGGTGTAGAAGAACCATATCTTCATACAGTAAAGCCCAAGTACAGACAAAATAAGACCATGGCTCATTTTGTCTGGAAAACAAGTAAGGGGCCATGTTCCTAGCCTTGATTCGTGTCGGGCATAGAGTGCTTGCCCCTGTCTATACACCCTTCGGCCTTCGATCACCGGCCGCCTTTACTTCCTGCTCTATGGCGAAGGGGTTACAAATGCAATTCGTAATCCCGCATACCGCGTTATAAACACAGCTGCCGCCGATGTGGAAACAGACGCCTTGCGTTGGTTCTTATAAAATGACATGAGTGCCTGTCATTCAGAAAACAATGGCAAACTGTTAAATGTAAACTTGCAAATAAATCACAAACAGTCAGCAAATGCTGGGGCTGACTGCGACGTCCTGTAAAGGAAATACAACTAACTGTTTAACTTGACTTGCTAGAATATTTCCTCGTGCCGACGTTAGGTTGTGTCGACGTGAGTGCTGAGGTCAACATTCAAATTCAAATTGAAATTCCCGCACAACATCTTCCCGGCCTTCTGTGTCTTCTGGAAATGCCTACACATCTATCCCCGGGCTTTTGGGGCTCTCCCAGTTGCGCATCTGTGTCTGGACGTGCTGTTTCTGCTGCCCCTGATACAGGTGAAGCTTCCGTTGAAACAGTTAAAGCTTCTTCTGGAAATGCCCGCACAACATCTTTCCCCGGGCATTTATGGCTCTCCAAGTTGCGTATCTTTATATTGACGTGCTGTTTCTGCTACCCCTGATACAGTTTCAGTCTCTGTTGAAATAGATGCAGCTTTTTCTGGAAATGCCTGCGCAACATCTTTCCATGACACGTTCTGTCTCTGCCAGTTGCGTATCTGTGTCTGCTTCGTTCAGGATGACCTGAATGTACTTGCCACTGCGTCACCGCAGATGCCTTTGTACTGTTAAATTCAAGTTAGTTGCATGTCCTTTACAGTATGTCGCAGTAAACCCCAACATTTTTAACTGTGTAATTGACTCGGCAGGTTTACGTTCAGTAGTTTGCTATGCCTTTATGAACCACCGACGTTCACACCATTCTTAAAATGCAACACAGTGAGCAGATCACTGGACCTGGCAGGACATTGTCATATGCCGATGATGTTTTAGTGTATCGTCAGGGTAAGGATAGAGAGGAGGTTGCTGTGGAACTACAAACCGAACTCAATCGCATAAGTACTTGGTGTGATGAAGCTGGGGCAATGGTCAACCCAACAAAGGCAACAGTGACTTGGTTCTCGTTGAATAATCATATTGTCAACAATCCAACACCAACTGTAATGCTGTGTTCAGAGACGGTGGAAAGAATGCAGGCAATGAATTACCTGGGGATACGGTTTGATCGAAGCCTTGCTTATAATGTGCACATAGACCAGGTGATAACAAAGGCTAAAGCGGGGTTTGGCAGCGATGCGGGTGATGGCGGCAGCAAACTGTGAGCAGCGCCATCTATGTCTTCTGTACGAGGGTCTGGTCATGTCTGTTTTGGAGTATGCAATGGCAATCCTGACTCTCAGCCATAAGCAGATAGAAAGGATGGAAAGGATACAGAATGAAGCTATGCGCATTATTCTTGGATGTACAAGAGATACAGCATGCAGGGCGATGCGCTAACTTCTTGATTTTCCAACCATTGAAGAGAGAATACAAGTTTGCAGGGCACGCGCCTACCTCAGAATTAACGCAAACACACAACATCCACTGCATAGTGAAATTAGGAAGGTGAAGGGCAGCAGGTTAAAAAGAGGACGGTCATGGATGGGTCAAGCCGAAGACATTCTTCAACAGGTGTGTTCACTTGAGGACTTAGAACCTGGCGAGGAGTGGGTGCAAGTGCCAACAGACTTCTGCACATCCTTTTCAGTTTGCATCCAACTAGATAGAAAATGCAGACAAGAAAATCCGGCTGCTGTTGAGGCTGAAGTACAAGCGTTGATTTTCGAGAATTCGCTAGACGGTGACGCGGTCATCTACACAGATGGGTCGGTCGTCCGACATGTGAGAAGCTCATGGGCCTTTACAGCTCGGGCCGGAGGGAGAATTGTGAAGGAGGACTCTGGTGCTTTCACTGAAACCACAAGTAGCCTGACCATGGAAGTCATGGCAGTAAGTAAAGCAATAACATGGCTCGAGACACAGACATTCACTAGGGCTTGTTTCCTTAGCGACTCGATGAACATGATCAAGAGGATAGAGGAGGGGTCGATCCGAAGAGAATGGTTGCTGCCTCTGAAGCGGTCTCGGCTGGCAAAGATTAGTTTCATCTTCGTGCCCAGGCATGCGGGAGTACAAGGAAATGAGCGGGCTGACAAGCTCGCAGGTGAGGCTACTGTGGAGGGAGGACGCGCCATGGACCAGGCTGACATTCTGAATGCTCTACGAGAAGTGAGACTTTTGCGAGAACCAAGTAATGACTGTGAATCTACAACCATGGCCAGACTGCGAGAGCAGCAAATTAAAAGAGGGGTGGCCAAACAAGAACACTACGCAGGAAGCCAAAGAAGATTGATAAACCAACACAGAACTGGCGTCGTTAGCCGCTACACGCTGCGGGATTTGCTGAGGAGGGGATCCGAGCACTTATGGACTGAATGGTTCGATGTGCAACGAGGATGATCTGTCGACTAACTAACTAACTAACTAACTTAAAATGCAACACAAGGCGACTTGCTGCCAAATCGATTTCGAGCGTTCGATAGAGGCAAACAAAGAACTACATTTGTGCTTCATTGACTACACAAAGGCTTTCGATAAATCTTACACTTGTAAAAACATAACATTCGAAACAACAAACTGTCATAAGGATTGAAGTAGGTCAATACCAGCCTATTAAGAGAGGTGTGCGAAAGGGGTGTGCAATGTCTCCAGATTTTTCCCCTATACAGTGAAACTAATTGTAGAGGAATCATCATTGGGGAAGTAACATAAATAACATTAGATATGCGTGTGATACGGTATTGATTGCAGACAACGAGCAGCATCGGCAACATTTAGTAGATGCGGTTGTTGCACACAGTGACATCTAGGGTTATAATTAACTTGTAAAAAGGCAATGGTCGTCTCTAAGAAGAAAGAAATACCACAATGTAATATAGGGATAAATGGGAATATTCTTAAACAGGTTAATCGGTACAAGTATCATATCATCTGATGGGAGGTGCCGTTAAAAGATTAGAACAAGAATCGCCATGACAAAGGTAGCCTTTTGCAAGATAGAAAACATACTAACCAATAAAGAGATATCAACTGCAACGAGAAAAAGAGCGTTGAAGTGCTACATAGAACCTGTACTTTTGTATGGATGTGAAGCATGAACAATGAGCAGGCAAGCCAAAAAAAACAACAACATCGAATGGCAGTGGAAATGTGGTTTGTGTGGAACATGCAAGACGATCGATGTCATATCAAGGGTTGTTATCCCATATGGGCTTGTCTCTCTTCGCAGAGCAATTAAACCGCCTACCGAGAGCTCGCACAGTGCACGAACTCTCCATCTCCTACAACAACTGTTGTGGGTCTACGAAAAAACTGCACTCGAGAAACATATGACAACTTCGGAACTCGAACCCGCGACTTTCTAAGCCAGTGGTTCTCAACCGTTGGGGAATTTCCCCCCCCCCCCCAGGAGGAATTTTAGGGTTTCCGGGGGGGGGGGGGGGGGGGGGGGGGGGGAATTAAGATTATTTCAAGATCGCGTTAATACAAGAACCGATTACTCGATATTGTTTTTCCCTTCACATTGTACTGTTCTGTACGTCTCACCCTTCTAAAATTCATTTTATAAAGTAAGTAGACCGACAAATCAGATTTATGTGGATGTCAAAGACTCAACCGCATCCCCTCCGCCAGGGAGAGTGGTCAATCCTGGAGGGACCAGGAGGAGATACGGTGCCCGAGGCAAGAGCAGGGGAGATGAGGGAAGCGTGGAAGGTTAGCCACTCCCTCAGAATACACGCAGGCGGTGTTCAGAGAGTTAGCACTCTAATCACGATACCACCGCACCTCATGAAGCCAGAGCACAGTTGAGTAGACACTCAACAGGCCACGTTTTGCCAGCAGCGTGCGATGTGAGGTAACACGCACGAAGGAGAAGGTCACCCCCGCGGGGTGTGTAACCACGGGAGAGATGTCCGGCAGACGGGAGACTGGACTTGGGGCGTTCACATCGTTTAGAGTAACGTTAGGAGTTGTGTGTTCACTAGTAGATAGAGTTAGCATAGGGTTAGCAGTTTGTGTTAGATAATTCTGTGGCTATATATTGTGTATTGCATTAGCGACTGTTTACCGCTTGTAAGCGAGCCAACGGCAATAAACTGGACCATGCATTTTGCCTCCCACACGACTTGCAAGTTGTCTTGTACGAGTGTGTGAGAAGTACCCGATGATGCCTGTCAGTTAAGTTGTTGACAGGCCAGGGTAATTGTGGTTGTCAGAAGTGAAGCTTGAATGTAATATTCAAGCTACTCCACTCGTCCACGAGGCTAGACTAGGGTTTAATTTTTGTAGTAACGATAATTTGTGCAGACAGGAGAATTTGCGAGCTAGAAATATGCCTATCGTGACAAAATAGTGTTTAATTGTGTTTATGATATATTTATTGAATGAAATCATGTATTCTTCGAAACTGTAAGTATTATTATTCTTATTTTTCTGATATTTATTTATATATTCACCTTTTTATTGAGAAATGAGTACCAAAAATGATTCACGGCGGAGCGATACAAAGCCAGCCGACAATATCGATTTTTCATCGCGCTGTGCTGTGACGTCAGATGATTGACAAACAGTCGTCTGGGCTCATTAGCATACAGCAATCGAGTGTGTAGAGAATTGCTAAACGGCTGCCCGCCTGAATCGGTACGTTATATCATTTATTATTTATTTATTTCAACTACTAAAGGAATATATTTATTTATTTAAACATTATGATGTTATTTTTATTTCTTTAAAACCAGATATGCATATTTTTGGTCATATTTTCTCTGTGTTTACCGTCACGATGGAACTATTTTTTGGCCTGGCAGATGATACTTGCCTGCACAACACGTACAGAAATTAAATAGATTAGTAACATAAGGCAATAACTGATAGAGCAAAGACAGGACATTGACATTTAATTTATTTAATACATATTCTAGTTGTTCGTAAATCTGTCTGTCATTGTCTAAGTCATTGTCCATAGGGGTCTGGGTTAACATATCGTGTAATAGGCCTGATTACTACGGCCCTGCATATCAAAGGGCGAACTACACCTGATTACGGCCCTGTGTACCAAATATAGTTTGCTGGTAACGACACGTGTCTCCACCCTAAAGTACCAAGGTGACCTGTGGCAACGGAGTTCCGTTCCCCGATCCTCGGGAACGTTAAAGCTGAGTACACTTATATATTTTGGCATGCAATTTGATTAATAGTGCATCTCTTTTTCAGCTGTAACGCATTGACATATTTGTATACTCTGTTTTTCTGCAAGATAAATCTGGGCAGGGTATAAACAGAAAGCACAACTGATAGTGATCAGATAAGAACAAACATAACATATCAAAGATAAATAACTGATTAAAGTCATCATTGCCTATCACGGTTAGCCAAGTACTAAAGTAAGATGGCAACTTTATCAGATTTCATAAAAGCAAGTAAGCAAATAGAATTACAAGGTATGCAACAACAATTAGAGCATGATAAAAAAATGGAACAACTGGAACTAGATCACCAAAGAAAGATGGATGAAATGATAAGGATGAAACGTATAGAGTTAGACTCACGCGCAGAAATAGCTGCCACTAAATTAAAAAGTCAGCAAGAGGAAAATAAGTTCAAGAAATACAAAAATATCATCAACCCTTATTGTAAAGAAGACTCCATAGCAGCCTGGACTGATAATGTAGAGTATCAATTTAGATATCACCAAGTTCCTTTAGATATGTGGGCCCTTATTTATATGAAGAATCTAAGTGGTGAGCCCCTTAAAGTAATAGAAGATATACCAACAGAGCTCAAATCTAACTATCAATACATCCGTGACAGGATTATGCAGCACTTTTTACTTGATGCCCCTGGGTATCAGAGTCAGTTCTCAAATTTAAAACCTAAACAAAATGAGACATTCATTGATTACGTCTCAAATGTTCAGATGGTACTAAACAGGTGGCTGAAAGCAGCTAACATAGGAAAAGACTTTGATAGATTAAAAAACTTAATTGCTATGGACAAGGTTATATCTACCATACCTTCTCCTTTTGCTAGATTTTTGCAGCAGTCAGACATTGAGAACATCGAGCAGTTTGAGAAAAAAGGCTCGAAATATTTTTCTGCAAACAGAGATATTTTTAAAACCTCAATTGACTCGGAAATAGTTTCTTGTGTGAAAGACCAACCAACAAATTATCAGAAGAATAGAAAACCATTTCATAAAGTCCACAAGAAAGAAAGTAAAGTATCAAAATGCATCTACTGTCAATTTTTTCATGACACTTCTTCAATGTGTGACAAATCGCCAGATTATCCGGCTCATCTTGAAAATGTTATCAAAAAGCAGCAAAGTAAAAGATCTGCATGCAGGCGTGCGATCAAATGTTTTTTTTGTTCCTGTTATGGCCATTATAGTAATAAGTGCCTTGGCCGGCAGCGTATGAAAGCCAGTAATGCCATTTTGATCGACACCTCTTTAGATAGTGGTAGTAAGAATAAATGTGCAGTTGAAAATGAAGGTGAGGTTGAGTGTGCCTTACCTTTCAGCCAAGCTGAAGATGTGTGTGGGGCAAACGATATGTTGAGCTTCGACAGCTGTGAACGATGTCACCAATTCCATACAGACTCAAAACTAGAATGTGGACATACAGTACTATGCTCATCTGAGAGTGTAAACGCAGCAGTAGCCTCCAGAGGCAATCTTGTGTTCCACAATGCGATGGTCAATAATGTAGCATGCCAGTGTTTGCTAGACAGCGGCAGTACCCTTATTGGTCTTCGGAAAGAACTGGTGAATCCGGGTGATTACACAGGTGATACTGTCAAATGCCGTACCTTTTCGGGTAACATTGAAATCTACCCTTTGGCAAAAGCCCAGATTGACTCTCCTTTTCTCTCTGGTACCTTTACCTGTGCAATACTGAACAACCCTTGTACTGATTTAATTCTGGGGTGCTTACCCCAACTAAAACATTGTACGATTGATGAAATAGTTGCATGGGAAAAAGTAAAGGCAACTATTACAACAGCCAAAACAGACACTTCAAAACATCATAACATATTACAAGATGAGACACTACTGATGCTTTCCACAACCAGCACAGATGATACAAACAAACAGAAACTTTTACACCACCAGAAATCTACTCTTAATGTGTCTCCATACTTAAAATTGTTAAAGGTCAAAGCCAGAGTGACCAAAAATGCATCTTGTTTATTTAGACGTAAGAATGGCATTTCAACTACAGGTCATGCTACTGGTAACCATGAACAGGTGTTACCTGAACAACACCGGTTAACTATGCCAAAATATGCACATAAAATACCGGTGACTGGTCATCTTGCATACAACACCAGACCAGGTTTTTTCAAGAAGATAAAACTATGTTTTCATAATGTATTTGCGTGTAATGTCTGTCAACAATTGGTACAAAAGTTTAAGGGTAGACATCCTACAACTGAAGTACAACCTTCTATACTGGCTCCCAAGCCATTTGATAGAGGAAGGGTCAGTTCTACCACAAACACACAAACAACGGTGCAAGAACCAGTGATCTTGAACTTGATCAAGACAGATTTAGGCTACTTCCATACCAGCGAAATGGCAACGACTATTCAAGGTGGTACATAACCATGGTACATGTTGACTATGAAATATCGATAAACATACACTTAGAGATATTCCATGTCAACATGCGTAAACTTTACTTTTCAAGACAAGAGACAGAAGTAGAGACAGACGAACATAGTGCACCAACACCTAGTGATCAGACGACAGACATACAGAGCGCAACTACACTAGTTAGCGAGACTGGCAAATCCGACGAGGGGCATACATGTAGTGAACTGACTAGAATACACATGAATATAATCAGAATACTGATGACTGGACAATACACTTACTGAAACTGAGACATGCCTTTGACAGAGTGCGACTTTTCGGTCTCACTGTCAAACCAAGCAAAGTCAAATTGTGCCTAAAATAAATTCAATTTTGGGTCATATCATTTCTCAAGATCCAACTGTAGACTGACCTGAAAAGTAGTACCAAAATTATGAATCTGACCATGTCTAACATAAGGAAACAGGTCAGAAACCTTTTGGGATTAGTAAATTACTCAGAAATTACAATTATATGTGAAAGATGCATTATTAATTTCTGCATTGTCAAAATCGAAAATTTTTTCTGTAAATATTCCAATCCTCCGCTTGCCTAATCCGAGGCTCGTTTATTATTCTATGACAGATGCCAGCAGTCCTAGGCCAATTTTATGAGGGCATCTTCCATCCGATTTGTTATGTGAGCCGTAAGATCACACCTGCAGAGTCCAGATATTCGATAGCAGAACTGGAAGCCCTCAGCGTCATCTATTCAGTGAGGAAGCTCCATCGATTTCTGGCGGGTGTACACTTCATTGTCCAGACAGATAATTCTCCCATTACGGTCATAGAAAGTGGTGTGCATCAAAATGACCGGATATACAGGTGGTCACTAATTTTACCATCTGGGGTAAAAATTCCTGAAATCCCACATAATAATGTAGAGTGATAGTTAGTACATGAATACAGTACAATATGCTATGTAAAATAGGTTACATATACACCCATGGTGTTCTTAAGAGTGTACCAAGTACAACGAACTATCATGTGTCCGTAGACATTAACTTAAGAACTGTGCTACAGAACTTAGATACTACCGTGTGAATCAGGACAGCTCATTTCCAACTAAGCTCCAGGCCGGTGTATCATTTGTGTGAAATGTAGAAAAGTGTCAGAACAGTGCTTAATTTCAGACACATAAAGACCAAAGCTACGACACCAGCGAATCTCTACACGTGCACTACCGATGAACATTATTATGACCGTAAAATGTATTTCAGATACCCAGGCAAATTATGTAGTTATATTGTGCCTAAACCAATATTCAAACAGGAAGGCAACTACTAACCTGAGAGAACTGAATACTGTGTATATAAACTTAATGTGATATGTAAAATAATAATTTTTAAAAAAAAAAAATAGTTATAAATAATTAGAGGTAGAATTAGGTAATATAATAGTTCTCATTTATTTTAATAGGATAGTTAGTACATTAATTAAACCATTTACTTAGCTTAAGAATTAAGTTAAAATATTAGGTTAGACGTAAAAAAATAGGTAATTACAAGCTAAAGTAAAATTTTAATAGAAATAGTACCATTTAGAGTGTTACATTTCATTTAGTTTAGGTTAGTTTATTCCATATTAAGGAAAACCATACCATCGATCAAACATTACCGATAATTAATATTATCATGTTACATACATCATCTACATAATTTAGATTAAAAACATTAATCATATGATTCATTTTCAATCTAACAACAATAGATAGTATAGTATTAGAAAAGTACATAATTTATGTGCACATCATCCAGGTAATTAAGGTACATAACTCATATCACACTAATTACATTTAAATAGTTACATTACATCCCCTAGATTAGATGAACATAACGAGTAGGATAAACAGATAATATAATTAACATAATAGAACTTAGTTAACACATTAAATACTTAGTTATAAAAGGAGAATAGTCTATTATAATATAAAATATGATACTTTAGGTTAGTGTAACATATTAGATGATGAGATCAAAGGGACAAGCCATCAACCCTGTCTCGCCCGTGTAAATATATTGTAAATACATGACTCGTGCAGCGATTTTCGCACAGTCATTGAGCTCAAATTTCTCAAACTGAGCCAAATCTGTACAGTGTCACTCAACGGTTTTTAAATGATCAGAAGAATTAGTGTGGAAGGATAATAGATGTGTGACAGAGGTAAGAGTGAAAAGGAGTATGACAGAAGTGTGAAAGTGAGAATGAATGAAAGATAGACGGGAGAGAATGCAAGCAGTCAGCAAATTCTTCTGCTGCCTGCAACGACTTTTAATATTGGTGGGCTAATGTTGGTTTTCGCTAGGGAAATTACGTTGGTGTGAATGTGTTGTCTGTGATATAGTTTAGAACTTAGAATACAGTATTTTGGGTCTCATAACAATGGAATGTAGTCACGAATTAGTGTTATACACCTGTTTGTGGCCACATTGAACAAAATTATGGCACTCAAAAAACTAACATACATACACAGATAAGTTAGAAATATAGGGTAGAAGTTAGAGTAGTAGATTTATTACATCCAAACACGCAAACAACCAGAAAAACAAACATATAAATTGCATACACTATTTGCAGATCAAAGGCAGATAACTTTGGGGCCAGGGGACATAATAGACAACGAAGAACTAAATTAACAGTGAAATAAAGTCTTACGCGCGGAAGCGAAGAAGGTAAAGCCTGTCGCACACACTCTTGTAGATTGGTTATTAAATATTATATGGGGGACATGAAGCAATTCATGTGTTGACCCTAATAAAGTCAACTTTGTATGGGTAGTAAGTTAATTTACTATGTGAGGGCAGGTCTTATAAGACAACGGTCCGGTTCAGACATACCTCTGATAAATATAATATAGCATGTGAGAAGGGGCTCACGCCAACCAGGCAAGTTTGTGGCGATTGCCAGTAGCCAAGTGAGGCTTTACTACATTGTGACAATAGTTGTTAAATAGTCTATTGGAAAGCCCAGAGCCAGGTTATCTAGAGTCTTTGACAAAAATTAGATACACTAATTTTTTTGTGTAGAAACCTCCTTGCGTCACAACCAATAAGTGAAAGTTGATGACGCAACACAAGGGGGGCGGGTGTGTGTCAAAGACTCAACCGCATCCCCTCCGCCAGGGAGAGTGGTCAATCCTGGAGGGACCAGGAGGAGATACGGTGCCCGAGGCAAGAGCAGGGGAGATGAGGGAAGCGTGGAAGGTTAGCCACTCCCTCAGAATACACGCAGGCGGTGTTCAGAGAGTTAGCACTCTAATCACGATACCACCGCACCTCATGAAGCCAGAGCACAGTTGAGTAGACACTCAACAGGCCACGTTTGCCAGCAGCGTGCGATGTGAGGTAACACGCACGAAGGAGAAGGTCACCCCCGCGGGGTGTGTAACCACGGGAGAGATGTCCGGCAGACGGGAGACTGGACTTGGGGCGTTCACATCGTTTAGAGTAACGTTAGGAGTTGTGTGTTCACTAGTAGATAGAGTTAGCATAGGGTTAGCAGTTTGTGTTAGATAATTCTGTGGCTATATATTGTGTATTGCATTAGCGACTGTTTACCGCTTGTAAGCGAGCCAACGGCAATAAACTGGACCATGCATTTTGCCTCCCACACGACTTGCAAGTTGTCTTGTACGAGTGTGTGAGAAGTACCCGATGATGCCTGTCAGTTAAGTTGTTGACAGGCCACGTCTAGACTTGTTTTAGTATGTGCTATTAAATTTAGCTTCCATTATTACGTATACTGTGTAGGGGCGGGGGTGGGATTTTTAGGTAGGAAATACAAAAAGGGGGGGGGGGGGGAATGACGTTCTGAACATATGGTTAAGGAGGGGGGGGGGGCACGGGCCAAAAAAGCTTGAGAACCACTGTTCTAAGCTAAAGCAAGACGCGATAAACACTTCGGCTTGGACACCTCAACTGAAGATAGATATCGGCGAATGCAGCTGTGGAATTGATAAAGTAAGGGCTTAAGATTCCCTGCAAGAGTTCCCACGATATGCAGAACAGAAAAAAATAACTTTAGCTACACCGGTTCAGCGGACTCGTCGCCTGTAAAAGTGAGATAAAGACAGCACATATTTCCCTTTGCACTCATGCCTACACAATGTACTATGACATTCACGGGAAGATTAACCCGGTCAACAATTGTCCCCGCAGAAGTCGGATGTGTCGGCCTAACGCGCAAGAACGCAGCTCTGCTGTAAATAGGCACAATGCAATCACGTGCGAAAAAACCCTCCGAATGAACGCAGAAGAAGAAGGAGAAGAAGAAGAAGAAGAAGAAGAAGAAGAAGAAGAAGAAGAAGAAGAAGAAGAAGAAGAAGAAGAAGAAGAAGACAAAGACTACGACGCGGACGACATAGAAGAAGAAGAAGAAGAAGAAGAAGAAGAAGAAGAAGAAGAAGAAGAAGAAGAAGACGAAGAAGAAGAAGAAGAAGAAGAAGAAGAAGAAGAAGAAGAAGAAAGAAGAAATACTATGACATCACATACCCAATTCAGAAAACCGAAATAAAACACACCCGCTCAATTTGAAGACACACTCTTTGGAGACAACAAGCTCCAGCTGACTGCTGCCTTCTTCAAACATCCTCGGGGTGACATCTAAAGTTATACCTAGAAGAGGAAATTCTTACCTTTATCCCTCCAAGAACCTCACTCATGACTTTAATCCTCTTGTCCTTCCAGGCCAGGTTTTCCCTCTGGAAGCGCTGCTGGAAATATCCTATGGCAGCATTGAAGGGGACCAGCAGCAACAGAAGCACCAGGCCTGACATTATGGGCGGGCCAATCGTGTTCCACAACAGGTACACAGCTAGAAACACCTGAGTCAGCAAGGGAATGATGATGAGATGATGTTGTTGGTTTGGCTTTACATATGTTTACACCTGTAAGTGTATCAGTCTCCTTTGCTAGATTACATAAGATATTGCTAACTCAGTGCACAGACAGTAAAACTTGACATGATCGTGTGTGTCTGTACGGAAAGGAACCGCGATGGCCTAGTGCTTAATATGCTTGCCTTTTAAGAGAATGGTCCGTTTCAATCAACCTCAATGTCACCACTTTTCAGTAATTGTGTTCAGTAAAGCTGCATTGTTTTGTGTTATTTTGTATTGTTTACATTTCCATAGCTTTACCGCAGTTCCACTAATTGTATCCATACGTTAACTATATTTACAACTGCAACTAAGTGTACTATCTGTCCTGTTAATCCCACTTTGTCTTTCATACTGTATCTCATATTGTCACTCACAGTAAAATACTATTCTCATAACTTACCATCCCCAATTTCTCTTTCAGACTGTCTTTTATAGTCTTTCAAACTCTTTTATACTGTTTCAAGTACTGTTTTCAAGTTGTTTATTGGTCGATAACAAACACGAGATTAGCACCATATACTATTGCGCCCCAGGAGGGTAGAAATGGGTCCTTTACTCTGTGTTGACAGCATGTCAAAGATCAAGTAAGTGTCTTGTCTTAAACGGCTATCGGAGACCACGACTCCCCATCTCTTATATACACAGTCTGGCGTTCACACTTTCACATTGTCATGTTATTGGTGATACCTTAGATGAATAGTACACATTAGGAGGATGGATGACAGTAGATTACCAAAGGACATCTTTGTTGGTGAATTACAGATGGGCAAAAGATCTCAGTGTCGGCCTCTACTACGATACAAAGATGCGCGTAAGAGGGACATGTTTGATACAGGCATTGATATTGTACATTGGGAGATGATCGTGTTGCATGGAGAGTAAAGATCAGAAATGGAATAAAGACAAAAGAGAAAATGATTGCAGATAGGTCACATACTGAGCGCGTGAGACGTAAGATGGTGGTGGAAATGATCATGTGTCCACATGCATCCATTGTGGACAAACATCTACAGTGCGAATTGGTCTGATCAGTCACATTCACTACCGCCATGGACTAGTTTTCCTACTTTTAAGGACAGTGTAAGAAACTATCGTCTGTCAGGATGGCAAGGTGCCAATCTTTGTGATACCTGTAGGGGGATCGACCAGTACATCCAGGTGTAGCTGAGCAGGTCCTGGACTCTCTGGCAATCCAATGACATGAGGTTCACAATTTCACCTGTGGGACTCGATCTCTGGCCACTCGTGTCCAGGCACAGCGCCTGCAGATGAGAAGAAGGCACAGATGAGGGTTGACATAATCTACACCAACACTGGGATCAATGCCTTCAAACTGGCCGCGGTAGAAGAGCTCAATGAACAGAGACAAGAACCGACATCATAACACTCGGGATAATCCCATACGCGCTCTGCCCTCATCTGCAACAGCCAGCGAAGAGCCCTAATACTAATGTTACCAGTCGCAGTCTGATTATGTGTCCGCCTGGTCTTTTCTCTGAGTACTGAGTATCGGCCAGATCCTCTGGTCATTCCCTGCAGCACCATTCTCTTCAAGCCGTATTGGTCTATCTGTTATTCCGCAGTATATACACGATCCAAGGACCCGGCCACATCTGCCTTCTCATACCCCACTTAGGGGTGTAGACCCAGCCAATCTGTCCGCCTGCTCGTTTCCCACCACACCAGCATGTCCTGAGGTAAAAATTCAACAGATACTGTCTATTTTTGATAGTTAAATTGAAGTCTGCCACTACGCCCGAAGCATGCCTGTCTTCATTTTTCTCAGCATACTTGTGACTGCGTTACAATCACCACAAAGGGTCTTAGATTATGACGGTGCCTTTCTTTACATCCGTGTCACATATTCCATCGAATTTCTTTGTGTGGACTTCTGTTTCTTCTTACACTCCATGCCGTGCTGTGTTGGTGATCATGTCTGTCCACAGCCTTCTATCTCTTGTACTACCTGTTTTCTTATACTTCACGCCACGTGGTGTTGGTGATCATGTTTGTCTACAGTCTTCTTCTCTTGTACTATCAATCTTCTTATAGTCGATGCCGTGTGAAGTTGTTGATCATGTTTGTTCACAGCCTTCTATCTCGTGGGCTGCCAATCTTCTTATAGTCGATGCCGTGTGAAGTTGTTGATCATGTTTGTTCACAGCCTTCTATCTCGTGGGCTGCCAATCTTCTTATAGTCCATGCCGTGTGGTGATCATGTCTGTTCACAGCCTTCTGTCTCGTGTACTGCCAATCTTCTTATAGTCCATGCCGTGTGAAGTTGTTGATCATGTTTGTTCACAGCCTTCTATCTCTTGTACTGCCAATCATTTCTTATGTTCCCCCATGCCATGATGTCAAACTGCCCAGCATCTTCTCTCTTTGTCTTTCCCTGCCTCTCCTTCCCTCGAACTTTCTGTTGTGACAATGTACCCCAGCTGTCCCCTTCTCATGACATGCCCAAACAACGTGGACTGTCTTCTTCTGATGTGAGTAACCAGTTCTCTTTAATAATTCTTCTATAAATTGACATTTACATTGCTTCCACATAATTCCTAACTTGCATGCTAATTGTCCATGATGCACTTGCCTGCATCAGAATTAACTCAATCTAACTCTTAAGAACTCTTTAAGATCTTAATATTTGAAGGTCAGAATGTTAGATGGGCCTGTGTACCAAATTCATAACTTTTAAAAAATAAAGTTTGTTGGTTCGTTCGCCCTTGGCTGATAACAAACATGATTGATGAAGCCATACTATGTTTATAAATCATATTTAACAAATCTGATAGTTGTTGAATTGAGATGAGTCAAGAACCGACATCACTGCACTCAGGACATTCCCATACGTGCTCGTCCCCTCGTTCAACAGCCAGCAAAGATCTGATAGATCTTCTATCTGATAGATATCTGATAGATAAAACCATGCTTTTTTTTTAAATAAGTGGTAGTTAACGAATATGATTGATAACACCATTCTTTTTTTTTTAAATTTTATAAATAGCTGTTAACAAATTTGATTTATAAAATCATACCTTTTTATAAATGGCGGTTAACAAAGCCGATTTCATCTGGAACCCGGAAGTCATGGCAAGATGATAATGCTGATGATAAAAAACACTTTGGCACCAAAATGAAAGAAGCATGGCAGCAGCAAGAACATATCCGTGCCAGATTGGCTCGCTGGGCTTGTTCTCTGCATGAATAATTAGGCTTCTGGAAAACGAGAACAGGAAAAACGAAGATGGATGTCATAACAGGTTGTTTCATAAGATAGGACATTAGTGTGTTGAAGAAAGAAGTGAAATAACGTGAAATCCATCATCTCATCTCATCATGTTCCTCTTGTACCTTGCGGTGTCGAGGTGAAGTATAAACTTCGTGAGAGTGCCCGGTTATGGGCTTCATATATCGACATTCCCATGGATTCTGCTATTCCCTCCGTCCAAAGTTTACGTGGTCGGCCTCTTCCTCTGTTTCCATCTGGTCTGTACATCATTGCTTGTTGTGGTATGCTGTTGACTGGTAACCTACTTGCATGGCCAAACCATTTGACTTGCTGCTTTCTAATAAAATCTAGAGCAGCTTTAACCCCGACTTTAGTCCTGATTTCTTCATTTCTGATCTTATCTCTTGTTGATACGTTGAGTATTCTTCTCAGGAACCTCATTTCTGTTGTTGTGTTTTTTCTTTTCTCTTTTTCTGTCATTGTCCAGGTTTGGCAATGGTAGCACAGAGTTGGTAGGAAGATTGTGATGTAAAGCGCTTTCTTAGTAGTTATTGATACATGTTTGTTCTTTAGTATTGGTGCCATTTGTCCAATGAGTTGATTTGCCTTATTGCAACTATTTTCGATCTCGTCTTTTGAAATCCATAACTGAAGAAATTTAGGGGATTGCATAACAGGTTGTTTCACAAGTTCATCATCATCAAGTGCGCTGCCAGCTGGCGTAGGCGTTCATGTCTCTCCACATATCTCGGTCTTTGGTGTTGTGGATCAACTCTGCTGATGATATTCCTCCATGCCACCGTCTCAATCCATCCAGCATCATTTCTCTTGGTCTGCGCTTGCCTCTCTTCCGCTTGATCTTTCTAATTGTCATGATGTTCTCTAAAGCCTCTCTTCTCATCACATGACCAAAGAAAGCTGTTTGTCTCTTTCGTATTGTTGTATATAATGTTCTAGTTTCCTTAGCCTCTTTCAGGCAGTCGGTGTTAGTTACTCTGGCAGTCTAAGGAATTCGCAACGTTAGTCTCAGGAACCACACTTTATTTCTTCCAAGGTCTTCTTAATTTGTTCATTTACTTTCCAAGATTCACTGCCATACAGCAAAAACAGGTTCTATATAGCATTTCAGCACTCTCTTTCTTACATTCAGTGATAATGAATTATTGCATAAGATACTCTTCATTTACACAAGCTAGGACATTATTTTGTGAAGAAAGAAGTGAATTAGCGAGAAAACAACAACATAAATACCCTAGATGAATTTCACAACAGGTTGCTTTACAAGTAAGAACAGCATTTTATTTAAGACAGGAGTGAAAACACCATGATTACAGTGAAAACAGAAAAAAATTTAAAACAATGTTTTCCCGTAGTGAATTTGAATAACGAAGACACAAACAATAGATTGCACGATTTATTGCCTGGCATATTTCGCTGCATCTCGTCAGGTACATACTACAGAAATCACACAACTCACGTGAATTAACTAGATAAATCCTTCAAGTTGAAATATACACATAATCGCACAGTAATGTCACTTATCTACCACGGTAATTTTAAGCTGACTAACATGTCTTTCTGTTTGCACAATTCTGGCTTGCGTTGATAGATCATAATTGCTTCTGCAAACTTTAACAAGCGAGTATTTTGTGTGTTAAACACCACGCGAAAGGCAGTGTCTCTGTCAACCACATGGCCGCTTTCGATAATGTGCCTACCAATTGAAGACGCCGGGAGCTTCCGGTGTGTCGGCCCCACGAGGCTAGCATTTCCTGTGTGTTGTATCTTGTTGACCCATTAAGGTATGTGTTCTGACACTCGTTTGTTAAGCTGTCTCTCTGTTCTACCAATGTAGAAGGCCTGGCATCTACATGTGAATTGGTAAATACAATTGTTTGTGGCGTACAGAGGAACAGGCTCTTTGACTGCTGGTGTGGAATCGGTACGGTATTATATCTAATGACTGGAGTTGCAGCACAGAATGTTCGGCCTACTGCTGTAGTAAGCCGGTCTTGTGGTTGTTGCATTACGTCATCGCCTCGAAAGGTTAGCTGGGTGAATACCTTGAGTTTGGGGACTGTAGTTACGTCTGGTTTTGGTTTGGGCTGTTGGCAGTGGCGCTTTATAAATCCTGTGGAGTACCCATTCATGTTTAAGACATTCTTCAGAGTTTCAAATTCCTCTGTCAGTGTGTCATGGGTGCATATCTTTCTAGCACGGTCAAACAGGGTCCGTACTAAGCCCCGTTTATACTGGACTGGTGTGAAGCTCTGAAAATTTAGGTATTGGCCAGTCCATGTTCCTTTGCGATACACCGATCTTTGACCTGTGCCATCTGCTCTATGTCTCATTAGAATATTTAGGAACGGCAACGCTTCGTTGTGTTCGTATTCCATAGATAGAGAGATGTTTTTATGCGTCTTGTTCATTGTGGCCTGGAATGATGTTGCTTGTAGCTCGTCTGTGGTGATAATTAGAATATCGTCCACATCTCATCTCATCTCATCATGTTCCTCTTGTACCTTGCGGTGTCGAGGTGAAGTATAAACTTCGTGAGAGTGCCCGATTATGGGCTTCATATATCGATATTCCCATGGACTCTGCTATTCCCTCCGTCCAAAGTTTACGTGGTCGGCCTCTTCCTCTGTTTCCATCTGGTATGTACATCATTGCTTGTTGTGGTATGCTGTTGACTGGTAACCTACTTGCATGGCCAAACCATTTGATTTGCTGCTTTCTAATAAAATCTAGTGCTGCTTTAACCCCCACTTTAGTCCTGATTTCTTCATTTCTGATCTTATCTCTTCTTGATACGTTGAGTATTCTTCTCAGGAACCTCATTTCTGTTGTTGTCCACATAACGACGGTAAAAGGCCAAGTTGATGTCTGAGGATCTCTTTTCTTCTAAATGTGCCATGAAGATGTCCGCTAGAATAGGACCAAGAGGACTCCCCATGGCCACTCCGTAAATTTAGCGGTATGAGTTAGTTAAAAAATTGAATTGAAAAAAATTTAGCAGGATTTCATAGCAGGCTGTTTCATGGGTAAGGACCGTATTTTGTTGAAGAAAAGAGTAAACTAATGGGAAACAAAACTGAGATCAGTGATAGAAGTGTAAACACCAGCTACTGCGTAAATAACAACTAAACCACCAAAAATTTTTTTTTTTTAAAGTTGGATCTACGCCCTTCTCTTCAATCTCGTACAAACAATAACCAAAGTAGAAACACGCAGAACGTTAGCATAAACAATAACAATAGAAACCCAAACAACAATAACATTTAAAAAAGAAAGAGAAGAATAAAATTATAGTGAAGAATAACAACTTAAAATGTAAAAACACGACATCAACATTAACAACAATATTACGATACATATTAATAGCACGAAGACAACAAAAACACAAACATTAACAACAATAACACTAAACAACATAACATCAACAATACCAACAAGAAACGCTAGCAAAACACACAGGACCACCAACAGCAACACCATCAATACTATTCAAGAAAACAATGTCAAACATTATCCAAATCATACTAACGGAAAATCAACACCTGTGAGATGAGATACTCGAGAAGAGCTGCCAACTTAACTATCCGAGAGCGAGTAAGAAATGATGTTATCAGACAGACAGTTGGATCAACACCGTTGCCAGATACAATGAAAAACAGAAGATCACATGATTTCGCCATCTCGTTAGAATGCAACACCGCCAACTTACCAGTATGGGTCTTACAGCAAAGAAGACCTGTCACGAGAGCAAAAGAACGCTCCAGAAGAAAATGGATTGACGACACAAAAGACATTGTTCTGTCACACGGAATGACACTATCCAGTGCTACCCATCGGGCTCTGGAACGCCAATTAATCCTCCCCACGTCGCTTGACGACAAAAGTGGAAGATGATGATGAGAGTGATGATTGTGAAACAAAGACGGCCAACGAAATCTTACTTGAGCAAAAATGGTCCCGACAACTGAAGAAAATCAGCCACTATCTTGTAGAGATAGGACAAGAAGACTTCCCAGCCGAACCCTTTGACCAGCACCCGGAACAAGCTACACTTGGACCGTCGGTTGACAGGCTGCTGTGGGTAGATCGTCTCCTCCTGGCTTCTGGAAAGGTCATGGGCGGAACTGAGGCGTGATGATCTGTCATGTGACACGTACCCGCCAGCGTGACCTGACAGAAGGGAAAACAGAGGTCAAGGTAATGTCAAAGTGTACTATGTTGTAGCGGGCGAGTTGGTGTGATGGTTAGAATGTTGAGCTGATAATGACATGGATGTAATCTGACAAGTCTTCAATCCAGCTCTCGTAGTTCGCTCGTAGTGATGTGAAGAGATTAGAACAAGAATCGATATGACGAAGGTAGCCTTTTGCAAGATGGAAAACATACTGACCAATAACAAGATATCAACTTAAACGAGAAAAAAATCGCCGAGGTGCTATATAGAAAATGTACGTTTGTATGGATGTGAAGCGTGGAGAATGAGCAGACAAGTTGAAAAACATCTGATGGCTGTGGAAATGTGGGTTCTGAGAAAAATTCAAAAAATACCACGGACAGACAGAAAAACCAATGACCAAGCCATATAAGAAACACATGAAAATCGTGCACTGATTAGAGAAATTAGACGTAGACAGTCACAATTTTTTGAGCATGTTATGAGAAGAAATAAATTTGAGAACTTGGTGACAATTGACAAGATCGAGGGGACGAGAACAAGGTGAAGACAGAGAAGTAAATACCTGTATGGCTTGACCACGTGACAGGGTTGAGACAAGAACACTGAGCTGATCCACGATTCTGGTGATCGAGTGAAATTGCGAAACATGACCACCTACGCTTAACGGCTGGGCACTTGATGGATGGATGGATGCCGCTCAGCCCACGCCCTTCCCATATTGTTCATTTCTTGTTCTTCTGCTCTCCTCCATGAGTTGTTAATTGTTCCTCAGTTGTTTGCCTTGTGGGTCCAGACTAGGTCTTTTCAAGTTAATTGTACTTAGGTTTTCTCACTGAATTGACATCTATCACCGGCGTCTTTCATTCACCTCTTGGTTCATTGGTATTTATCTAGTTCTCTCCAAGAACTCCACACTGGTAATTATCTAGTTCTCTCCAAGAACTCCACACTGATATTTATCTAGTTCTCTCCATGAGCTCCACACTGGTATTTATCTAGTTCTCTCCAAGAACTCCACACTGGTATTTATCTAGTTCTCTCCAAGAACTCCACATTGGTATTTATCTAGTTCTCTCCATGAGCTCCACACTGGTATTTATCTAGTTCTCTCCAAGAACTCCACATTGGTATTTATCTAGTTCTCTCCATGAGCTCCACACTGGTATTTATCTAGTTCTCTCCAAGAACTCCACACTGGTATTTATCTAGGTCTCTCCAAGAACTCCCCATTGGTATTTATCTAGTTCTCTCCATGAGCTCCACATTGGTATTTATCTAGTTCTCTCCAAGAACTCCACATTGGTATTTATCTAGTTCTCTCCAAGAACTCCACATTGGTATTATCTAGTTCTCTCCATGAGCTCCACACTGGTATTTATCTAGGTCTTTCCATGAGCTCCACATTGGTATTTATCTAGTTCTCTTCATGAGCTCCATATTGGTATAATTGGTGTTCCTTTTATAAAAGATATTCGCTGAATGGACATTAGTCAACCTATCGACTCTGTCCATCTTGTCATTAACTTCTCGTTGTTACCTGAATTGTACTCACCTCATGATTCGTGAAGTCATGAAAGGGATAAAGGTAACAACAACATTTTTGACAATAACACGTGACAGGTTCAAGATAATCCCGTGAAACTTACTGAACACAAAACATTTTGACAATATTATTGAATACCTATACAAGATTAACCGGTATCTGTGGCTAAGGGCTTGCGAATGCGGTTTATTAGCCCGTATACCCGGGTAACACGGCAGTGCTGGTTTTTTCGAAAAATGTATAGGAGCCGGTCGTTCAGAAAGCAATGGCAAACTATTGAACGTAAAATGTGCCCAAGAATCACGAACAGCAAAAATTCTTATGTTGACTGCTACGTCCTGTGAAGGACATGCAACTTAATTATTATTATACAAGATTTAAGCGCCACGAATAAATTCAGTTGAAAATTCAATGCGCAAGTATGGCTCATCTCACCACAGAACAACGACTCATCATCATTGGCCGTTTATAGGCTGGACAGTCACAAAGTGTAGCAGCCAGAGAATTTAAATTGGTTAGAAGCACCATTAGTCGACATTGGAGGCGATTTCAAGAAATCAACCCCGCAGTGGAAGACCCAGAATCACAACGGCTGAGTCACCTTACGAAACGATTTGCATCTGCGTCCTACACAGTCCAGTCAATGCCAGGAGCTCGTTGAATTTCAGGACAAACGGTCAGAAACCGGCTGCACGACGCTGGTCTTTGGGCTAGAAGACCGTACAGAGGTCCTATTCTTACGAACCGGCATCGCCAGAACCGACTGCGGTTTGCGAATCAGCATCATCAATAAAATGTTGGTACAAGTTTGCAATTTAAACAGCAATAATCCATCCATCCATCAATCATATGCCATGCCGATAAGCGTGGCCGGTCATGATCTGCCATCTCACTCGATCACCAGAGTCGTGGATCAGCTCCGTGTTACTGTCTCGACCATGCCACGTGGCCAAGCCATCCAGGTATTTACTTCTCGGTCTTCCCCTTGGTCTCTTCCCTTTGATCTTGCCGGTCGCCACCAAGTTCTCCAAGTCATTTCTTCTCATACATGCCCATCTCCATGAGCTCCACATTGGTATTTATCTAGTTTTCTCAATGAGCTCCACATTGGTATTTATCTAGTTCTCTCCATGAGCTCCACATTGGTATTTATCTAGTTTTCTCAATGAGCTCCACATTGATATTTATCTAGTTCTCTCCATGAGCTCCACATTGGTATTTATCTAGTTTTCTCCATGAGCTCCACACTGGTATTTATCTAGTTCTCTCCATGAGCTCCACATTGGTATTTATCTAGTTCTCTCCAAGAACTCCACATTGGTATTTATCTAATTCTCTCCATGAGCTCCACATTGATATTTATCTAGTTCTCTCCATGAGCTCCACATTGGTATTTATCTAGTTTTCTCAATGAGCTCCACATTGGTATTTTGAACGACTGGCACTCATACAAGGCGCTCTGATTCCAAAAAATCCCACAGCTGTGTTTTGAACAGGGTATGCGGGATTACGAATTGCATTTGTAACAACTTCGCCACAGATCCGGCTGTAACAAATAAATATTCACCAAATATTAACAGATTCTGCGCCAACCAAAGAGTAGATTTGCACCAAATATTAACAGATTCTGCGCCAACCAAAGAGTAGATTTGCACCAAATATTAACAGATTCTGCGCCAACTAAAGAATAGATTTGCACCAAACAAAAATGGATGGCGGAAAAATGGGAAGTAGTTTGTGAGTCACAGTTATGATTTAAAAGTTGTTAATATGGTAGCAGACATGTTGTATTATACATCAAATTAAAGGGGGTTGCATAGAGAAAATAACTGTATATAATTTGAATAATGAAGACACAAACAATGTCAATAGATTGTACGATTTTTTTGCCTGGCATATTTCGCTGCATCTCGTCAGGTACATACTGCAGAAATTACACACCATAACATAAAGGTAACTAGGCAAATCCTTCAAGCTGAAATATACACATATTCGCACAGTAATTTCAATTGTCTACGACGGTAATTTTAAACTTACTATCATGTTCTTCTGTTTACACAAAACTGGCCTATGCAGATTAAACTTGATGGCTTGTGCGTCCTTTAACAAGCGACTATTGTGTGTGTTAACACACAAAACATATTGTCTCTATCAATCACGTGGCGGGCTTACAAATTGTGCCGTCCAATCGATGACGTAAGAGGTTTGCGGTGTGTCGGCTTGGCCAGGTTCCCATAATCTTTGTCTGTTATCTTGTCAATCCAACTGGGTATGTGTTTGAACAACTTGTTCAACCACAACTGTATATAAGTAAATGGTAGATACGGGAAATCGCTTCAGACGATCAGTCATCCCATATCACTGAATCAATTAGAGGACCCCCTTCCACACCATGCGGCGTATTGGTATATAATGCGAGGCCAATATTTCTAGGGGCACATGATGATGATGATGACTTTACTTTATGATGACAATGATGACGACAACGGATAAGATGATGATGATGGTGGTATCGATAGTAAGCAACGACTGGTGTACTGGTGTACCCTACCGTTAGCGAAGCCGTTCTCCTGAGGGACGGTGGTTCCCTCGCTGTTGATGTTGCTGGATGTCCAGGAGGCCAGATTCCAACTGCTCTGTCTGGGCGTGCTGGGGGAATAGAGGATGATAGATGACTCGTGTGGTGGCGATGTTGATAATAGTGATGTTGTTGGTGATGATGGTGATGTTGGTGATGGTGATGTTGCTGATGATGATGAAGTTGGTGATGGTAATGATGTTGGTGATGATGATGGTAATGATGATGATGATGTTGGTAATGATGATGATGTTGTTGATGATGGTGATGTTGGTGATAATGATGGTAATGATGATAGCAATGATGACGATGTTGGTGATGATGTTGGTGATGATGAAATGGGGCTGGTTATCAACCAAGATAAGTCAGAATATATCATCATCATTGTTGATGATGGTGATGTTGGTAATGATTGTGATGTTGGTGATGATGTAGGTAATGATGTTGGTAATGATAATGATGTTGGTGACGATGTTGGTAATTATGACGATGTTGGTGATGATGATGGTAACGATGATCGTAATGATGACAATGTTGGTAATGATGATGATATTGATCGTGATAATGATGTTGGTGACGATGATAAGGATGCTGTTGATTATAATGATGTTTATGTTGTTGGCTGTTTACGAGGCCACATTTCAGCTGCTCTGACTGTGAATGTTAACAACCTCAAAAATTGTAATATATTAATGTTATTACCATGTTGATGATTTCGGCGATGATGATAGTAATGATGATAATGATGATGAGGTGATGATAATCTCAATATTCTGAAAACAATGTCAAACTGTTGTAGATTTAAACGATAAGGTAATCAATATCAATATTATAATTCAGATGATACGAATAACCATTAGAATTCTGAATACACTCATTAAAATATGCATACACTCATTATATATGTATATATATATATATATATATATATATATATATATATATATATATATATATATATATATATATATATATATATATATAAGCCGGCTTCCTGGCCTAGAGGTTAGCGACTCGTATACTCTCGTAAGTAACGTGACGACGGTGAGAATCAGCAGTGGTTCGAATCGCGTCGGTAACTTACGGGGTATGTGAGCCGGCCACTCAGAAAGCAATGGCAAACTACTGAACGTAATCTTGCCAAGAAATCAACAATCAGCTGAAAGATGCTAATGTTGACAGTGATGTCCTGTAGAGGATATGCAAAAAACATTAAGAAAAAAACATATATATATATATATATATATATATATATATATATATATATATATATATATATATATATATATATATATATATATATAAAGGCAGGAAATCAGACCCTTTCCAAATAACATCTGGCTTGAAACAGGGTGATGCACCTTTTCAATCTGGCTCTAGGGAAAGTTGTAAGGAAGGTAAAGGAGGAATGTGCTATTGGAGGAACATCCAGACTGCTTGGTTACGCAGATGATATAGATATTATATGGGAAAATGAATAAAAGACAATGAAAATATTGAACACTTAAAGGAAAAAGCTGAACAAATGGGGCTGGTTATCAACCAAGATAAGTCAGAATATATGGTAATTTCAAGAGAAGGAACGGCTAAAAACACTGGCCACATACAAATAGATAATATGACCATTAAAAGAACGGAAACATACAAATACATGGGTACAATCTTCAACTGCTCCAACATAATAAGGGAAGAAATACAAGCTAGAATCAACTCTGGAAATAAGATATACTATGCACTACAACACCTGCTAAAATCAAATGTGCTATCTCGTAACACCAAGATCACAATTTACAAAACACTGATCAGACCAGTTGTGCTGTATGGCTCTGAAACCTGGAGTACAACTAAAGGAGACGAAGCCTTGTTACAAACCTTTGAGAACAAAGTCTTAAGACGCATTTTTGGGCCCATTAGGGATACACAAAGTGGAGAGTGGAAAAGAAGAAGCAACAAAGACATTTATGATCTGTTTAAGTCCCAGCTAATCACTGGTATCATGAAGGCTAATAGGCTGCAATGGCTGGGGCATATAGAAAGAATGGAAGATAATAGGGAAACAAAACTCGCTTACACTCAAGAAATAAATGACCGTAGACCCCGAGGTAGACCAAGAAGACGGTGGAGAGATAATATATATACAGACCTACAAGCACTTGGAATCAACGACTGGCAAGAGAAGGTCCACCAGAGAGACGAATGGAGACGGCTTGTATCTGCAGCAAAGAACCTCAATGGCTCGGAATACTGAAGAAGATATATATATATATATATATATATATATATATATATATATATATATATATATATATATATATATATATATATAGATATAGATATATATATAAAATCTAGAATTAGTCATTAAAAATATAGATTTATGATTAGAATTCTATATCAGTCGAATTATAGATAAAACATTCACATTCTAGACACAATCGTACAATCATTGGACGTTTAGATACAATCACTCACATTCAAGATACAATCTGTCGACTTCTGGATAATTACATTATCCAAATTATAGACACATTATAGATACTATCATACAAACATAGGACTTCTAGATACAATCATTTAAATTATATATACAATCATTACGTAGCTCAAATTCTAGATACAATCATTCACATTCTAGATACAATCACTCACATTCTAGAAATAATCATACACTCATTCGACTTCTTGAAATAATGATTTAGATTCCAGATGCATTCATTCAGTGGTTTGAATTCTAAATACAAACATTAAATTTCTTGATACTAACAAAAAATTATTAGAAATATAAATTCAAATCTTCACACTCTAAACAAAATGAAAGAATAATTCGAATGCTAATACAATCATTCACATACTAAATACAATCGTTCACTCATAAGACCTCTATATACAAACATTCAATCATTCTCCAGTTCGCACAATCTTTCAATCAAACATTCTTACCCTCGTCGCTTGTTGTAGAATCGCCAAGCCCAGGAAAACCGGCCAATGGCCACTTCGCTCGTGTCACGTGGGTTCAGAGGCCATAGGTCATGCGACCTCAAAGGTCGCTTGTATCCAGTGATTATCAACCTGTGGATATACGCGGGAGTAGATAGAGGTCTTATAAAAGTTGGAAGAAAGAGTTCTTGCATGTTACATAGAATGAAACTAACCCCCCCCCCCCCCCCCCCAATAATAAAACAACAACAACAACAACAAACAAACACGAGAAGTAGATTGTGATCTTTACTAGAAAACGATTACCAGTAACAAAAGTAACGTTGCGGTTAAACCTTTCGTTAGCACAGAACAAACACACACAAACAGACATACAACTACACGAAAAAAACTACACGAAAATAATAAAGTTACACATCTGTATCCTTGTTTATTCTTTAGCCGGTCTCCGTGGACAAAAAGCTTGCGAACGCGGTTCGTGAGTCGCCTACCAGGCGTTCGAAACGCAGTCGTGACCAATGTGTGCAGCAGACCGTGTCGCGTCGTGTTATAAGGTATTGGTAGCGAGCCGGTCGTTCAGAAAGCAATGGCAAACTACTGAACGTAAAAACTTGCCTTGTACATCAACAGCAGCTGAAAAAGTGCCGGTGTTGACTGCAACGTCACGTAAGAGATATGCAACATAAATTTATTTGTATCCTGGTTTGACTGAATACATCTATGAGCAACTATCAGTGTATGGAATTAACCGCTGGGGGAATGGGTGAGGGGGGGGGGACGCCCGGGTGAGCGAAGTGTAAAAATAAGGATTAGTTGAGCACTATAATCGACTATTTGGCGAAGGTGTCACAGACGCATAGAACCACTTGTAACATACGGCTGCGAGTCCTGGACAATTAGAAAACAGGCGAAAATATCCATGGAAGCCTTGGAACAGTGGTTTTATAGAAGAATGCTGAAAAGTAAATTTTTTTTTTTTTTGCATATCCTTTACAGGACATCGCTGTCAACAGCAGCATCTTTCAGCTGTCTGTTGATTTCTTGGCAAGATTACGCTCAGTAGTTTGCCATTACTTTCTGAGCGGCCGGCTCAGTTATCCCGCAAGTCAACAGCGGGAGACGAACCGCTCCTAGCTCTCGCCCGCTGCGAGACTCTGCGTGATAAACGGGATTACGGAGAAAGTGTTGTAACCCCTCGGCCAGAGAGACCGGCGAAAATTAAATGGACAACCAAAATAAGTAATCAAGACGGTTTAAGGAAAGCTGAGTAGCGAAGACAAGTTATCACAAACATTAGAAAGAGGCAGCTATCGTTTTTTGGCCACGTTATGAGAAGACACAAACAGGAACATATTATGCCAACCGGAAGGATTTGCGGAAAGAAAAATAGAAAAAGACACAGTAAGAAGATTCTTGACAGTCTTGTATCATGGCACGGAAGGGAGTCAACACACGAAATGATCCATGACGTCGGAGATCGTAATTTGTGGAGAGCCATGATCGTCCACGCCAGCCGAAAGGAACTAAAGGATGATGATCGAGCCCGTGACCTGGATGGAATCTGTCTAGAAGAAGCAACCTGACACACACACACACGCGCGCGCACGCACGCACGTACACACACACACACACACACACACACACACACACATACCGAAGTCTGACACCTGACTTATGAGTTTTATAACTGGGTGTGAGACACTTCGCTCGAAAAAAGAATGAAGAAGAAGTAGGTACACTTTGTACAAACATAAATTTATCAAATGGATTTCCTTTGTGAATACTGTGAATAGCGAGAGAAAACGACATACACCACAGTGAAAGTAAAATACAGACACAATAGTAAAAGCAAAATTGTCGGATGATTTGGAAAAATCTGAAAGGATAACTAAAGTTCCTCTTTCCCAATATAATCCTGGCCCGTTATAACTTTAATAGCCTTCCCTGTCTCAATTGCTTGAGTCCATAAATAGAGTCCAGGAGAGCCAAGGAGGTCCCCAAGGTGAACAAGGAAAAGATTTCCTCGAACAATAATAATATTCTTGTGGTGTTTCCTTGCCCCTCTGCTCTCAGCTAAATACTTAATATCTAGGGTATATTAATTAATAACAACAACAACAACATAATCACTCAAGGAATTCTTGTAACACTCAAGAGTGGAAATTAAATATCTTTTATATTTAATTAACACAACAAACTGGGGTATTAGTCATTATGTAAAAAAAAAAAAATAATAATCCATTCCAAAGGCATGATATATAAAAACATCAATGCCCCAAACATTCATTTAAAAAAAACACCAATCTAAACCTCAATTTCCCAGTGGGTTAAATAATAAATATCTCAGTTGAGTTATATTAAGTATAAAGACTTGTCGTAAATTCAAGTCTTTCCACTCAAGGGTCTGTGAAAAAGTTTCCTTGAAATTAAATATATTGAGTTCTCGAAGTGGGTGTTGATCTGGTCCAGGTAGGATGATAGTCAATTAGCCTCTCAAATCACAGGTCCAAGTAAAGGTCTCCTGTTTTATCTATGGTGATACAATATTCCTGTCCTAAGTGGTTAGATGCCGGTCTCTCTGGCTGAGGGGTTACAACACTTTCTCTCTGTAATCCCGTTTATCACGCAGAGTCTCGTAGCGGGGCGAGAGCTGAGGCGGTTCGACCCCCGCTCGTGACTTGCGGGATACTGAGCCGGCCGCTCAGAAAGCAATGGCAAACTACTGAGCGTAATCTTGCCAAGAGATCAACAGACAGCTGAAAGATGCTGCTGTTGACAGCGATGTCCTGTAAAGGATATGCGAATAAAAAAAAAAAAAGTGGTTAGATGAAACTCTAGCTAGTACTTTCTTTCAGAATAGTCTTCTTCATCTCTCCAGCCAGGAACCCCCATCAAGAGTCATATCTGGATCTGGATGGATCTAACCACTACCTGAAATTCCATTATCAAAACATGTATCTACTGATATCATCAATACATCTATATGCTCATTAGAAATGGAAGAAGATAAAAATCCCAAAGAAAAAGGAAAATAAACAAAGGGAATTTTGACGTCAGGAAAACTTAAACAAAGAGGGAAGAGGGTTTAAGTGTCCCCCAACAGTTAACAACCCCATAGCTGGTTCCTCTCCATCCAGTCCTCCATTACATGGCGCTCAAGGTTTAGACTACCAGATAAGCAGTGTCATCCTCACCCCTGCCTGCCACCCATGGTCTCCAAGTTAAGTAATACCATCATCGATTCGGAATTTGATAACCATGTTCACCATTCCCCTTTGTACATAATTATTTTCCCTAGTTATCCTTCCATTAAAAAAAATGCCTCACACGCTAAGTGTCTTAATTCCTTCACTACATGCAATTTAGTATTTACTTATAAACAATATAAATACATTATGGCATCATCTCCTGTATGACATTCAGGTGGATTCCTCCCAATCAAATGCTTTGAGGAGGAGCATCCTCCCTCCTGTTCAACATGTAGGTATATGCCTTTACTTTACTCGTCCATAAGATTCATCATCATCATACATCAAACACAATTCAGGAAACAAAACCACATAATTGTAACATGAGTGATATGGAATACAGAGTGGCGGGATCCGTAGAGGCACACTAAATTACCAGTTAGTGCATGGGAACTGTCAGAGTCCTAGTAGCTGACAGACAGGACAGATCCTGTGAGACAGGACAGTGGCAGCACATGATAGGACAAGTACGCCTAAGGACAGACAGTTAACATGCGTTAACTGATAGACAGCAATCATCGACGGACTGACTAACCCCGGGTTAGGGACAAGCCAAGGTCAAGACACAGTACCTGTGACGGAGAACAGGAGTAAACACGGGGCTACTAAACACGTGATGCAAAACGCTGGGAAAGCAGGACAGACTGGACTGAGGGATGGATATGAACGGACGTGTCTGGGACTGTAGAGCAGTGTCTCCCAACCTTTTTTGTGCTATGCCCCACCTAAGCCTTTCCAAAATTCTTATGCCCCCCCCCACCCCCAAACAAAAAATATACATAATTTTTAATATTTAAAAATTGAAATGTTCACTAAAGAAACTTGAAAGATAGGTGTTAGGAATAAATCACAAGGAAATTATTGAGCAAACACAGTAAGTAAATTTTCAAAACATATAATGGAGAACTGAAATTAAAGCACAAAATAATTTTAATGAAAGATTTGTCTATATTATTTTAATTATTAGTAATTATTTATTATTTAAATTTAGTGAGATCCTTGCGCTTGCTGCTTGCTGCCATGAGATTTTATGCCAGGTTACAATTTAGTTAACTTCAGTCTCAAGTCTCCCAGTTTTGTTATATCCAGCAGATCTGTTTTCTTCTTTTTTTTTAGCAGCAAATCATATATGGCCCTAAATCCGCATTCAGCTAAATATGAAGATGGAAACGGTAACAATAGTTCTCTTGCACATTTGGTTGCATTTGGATATTTGATTCTGGTTTCCTCACAAAGGCATGCCATCGCTCCTTTAATATTAAATAAAGTTTTAATTGACTCATTTTGTATTTCTGCGAGTTCTTCTTGATACTGCATATTTTAAATATCAGACAAATCCACTAACATTGGCTGCATCATCCAATTTGGGAAGTCAATTTGTTTCAAATCAGAAAGTCTTTCTTTTAAATCAGCCGATAAAATTTTCAGATGATCGACAATAACATACATAGCGGTATAAGTCCCTTCACAATTTTGGAGCCAATGAAACTTTTCAAAATTTTTGTTGTAAAAATATGTCTTACATAATTCAATAAGGTAATAAAACCAAATATCTTCGCTTTTGCATCGACAAGAGTTTTATTTGTTCCTCGAAATTGTATATTTAATATATTTAGTTTTTCAAAGGTATCGGCTAAATAACTCACAAATGCCTTACCATCGACGGTTAACAGACTTTTCATTTCAGGTTTGTCGCTTTAAACATCACTAAGAGTATCAAATAGTTCCATAAATCTTTTCAAGCAGTTCCCTTTCGAGAGCCATCTTACTTCAGTGTGAAGTATAAGTCTCACATGGTCTTCATTTTGTTCTTCACAAAATAACTTGAAGAGACGTTCACATTTGGCTTTAATAGCATTGATACCATTTATAACTAAATTTAGTACTTCATTTAGTACTTCATTTAGAATAGGCGAAATGTTTTTAGCTACCAGGTTTTCTCTGTGAATAACACAATGCACACGAAGCATTTCTATAGTCTCACCTTTCATCAATTTTAAGCAACCATTTTTCTTCTCCTTCATATTAGGGGCACCATCTGCAGCACAAGATGTTATATTTTTCATTGGTATATTATTAACATCTAAGTAATTTGTTAGCTTATTATATATATCTTTGGAGGTAATGGTGCTTTCTGGTGATTTACAGAACAACGTTTCTTCAGCAAAATCACCTTTATCTATATGTCTTGAGTAAGTTATTAAGTACGCCCTCACTGTCTCTCAAAGCTGATTCACCCATTTGCAACGAGAATTTTCTTGTTTTCAGCTTTTCAACAAATTGTATTTCAATATCCTCACTCATTTCGTCTATTCTTCTGCTAACAGTATTATTACTTAGTGGCATAGTTTTAACGTCTTTGTCATCTTTTTCCAGAACCGTTTTAAGAAATGCTGGTATTGATGGTTTGATTAAATTCTCCCCTATAGTATGACTGTTCCCAGATTTAGCGATGAGTAATGAAATTTGATAACTAGTCTCAAGAGTACGATTGATAGTTGCATTATGAGCAGTAAATTGAGACTTTAATGTTACTCTTTTATCACGTTTTTTCTTTAAAGTTTGAAAGTAATTCACATCTGAATTAATATGAGCATTATGTTTCGCCTTCAAATGCGCCTGAAGACGACCTCGTTTCATTGATTCGTTGGTCAAGCATTGTTGGCATAGACAAAAAGGTGACCGTTCATCGTGGACAGCGGGTATGAAACCAAATTGTATATACTCCTCCGAATACTGACTAATTTGTTTCTTGCTTGCACCACTATGGGCTGAAATAAATAAATGTAAGATCAATTAAAAACTAAACAAATAATAAAAACATACTTTTTCATTTGACAAATTTTTCTGAAAAATGATGCTTCTAAAACTGAAATTAATAAAAATTGCCAATTGAATTTACATACCATTTATATATCACCGGCTCCGTGGCTAAAGGCTTGCGAACGCGGTTCGTGAGTCGGGTACCAGACGTTCGAAGCTCAGCTGCGACCGATTTGTGCAGCAGACCGTGTCGCGTTGTGTTATAACGTGCTGGTATGGGAGCCGGTCATTCAGAAAGCAATGGCAAACTGCTGAACGTAACACTTGCCTAGTACATCAACAGCAGCTGAAAAATGCTGTTGTTGACTGCAACGTCCCGTAAGGGATACGCAACAAATTTATTTAATATTATATATCACTTATATTTATACAATGTATATACATTTAAAACAACGAGACTTTTACGATAATTTAACGGACGATTATTTCAAATTAACACCAACGGTAAATAATGTGCGTTACTGCGAAACACTGCAGAAACTTAGATCCCGGCACTAAGTATTTCGCGCCATTCAGAACAAATAGCGCGAAATGCTTAGTGCCGGCCCAGTATAATCAGTAGTTCAACTCTAACGTCTAACAATGAAATCACGGCTACTAACATGGCGGACAGAAGTTACTTATACTGGACGTTTACCCAGCTTGAGTAGCGACTGAGAGTCGCCATACGGTTAACTTAAACTCTGGACGAGTCCATTTTCGAATTGCCTCCTTAACAATCGAATTGCCCCCCTGTGGGGCGTGGGCCCCACGTTGGGAAACACTGCTGTAGAGCCATTGTACAGCTGAATTGAACGATTGATAGCTTGCGCTGCGAGACGAATAACTGAAATAGTTTGTGTGCGTCAGCTTTGAGTAGGATAGGACCATACCTACGTTATGCATGAACGGCTGAATTACTGTGTGTGACGACTTTTGTATATATATATATATATATATATATATATATATATATATATATATATATATATATATATATATATATATATATATATATATATATAGATTTATTAAAATTAAACGGTGATCCTCAAGGAAACGCTAAGTGTACCGATCTTTGACTGATGTTGTTTAGGATGTCGTCTGGTCCCATTGGATAGAGCCGAGTGAATACGAGCCGACTAATCCCAAGACCCTGACAGGTATCACTAACATTTTCACCTCTAATAAAATTGGCAGTATGCATCAAATTACCTACTATCAGGTGATTGATTGATTGATCATACTAATCGTTGGTATGCCACTTCTCCTCACCCAATCTACAATCATTCAACATAAATAATAACCCTACTGGCATGGATGATGAATTGACATAATTAAGTGACTCACAATCAATAAGATAAAAAAAAATAAAAATAAATGCATATATTTAACACCGTTGAAGTCACAATTGAATCACCACATGAATGTTTCCATAGAACACACATGATTTTATGATAACACATAGGGAAATAATTAACATTTAATGTGCCCATGTACTGTTTCTAGGACGAATTACCTAATTCTTCCTACTTAGTGAATGCATAATTAAGATAGTTCCTTACTACTGAACTATGATGGATTATAATCTCCTGAATCCTAAGTTAATCACTAACTCCTAAATCACTACTGACTTAGCTTAACTGCTTAAGGAGTAAAATACACACCCTCGACATAATGCTTATGCTTACACAGAAGCTGCATAACTAGAAAAAAAAAGAGAACCCTCACTATGGGTTAACCTATTGCACAGATCATCTATGAACTTCGACATCTGAATATTGTACCTAGTTTCTCCTGACATAAGTTCTTAAGGACTAACCACATTGTTACAGCACACCAACGTACCATTTTCTGGGAAAGGAGCATAACTAACTTAATATTACAATGTGCTTAACTTTAACATAGTTGAATGTCTTCTTTAAGCATAGCGTCGTCAGATTTCAGGCTCCAGACTAAGTGTTTGCTTTCCTAGTTTGCTGGCTGCTTAATAGGCCGGCACGTCTCTCTCTTACTTTATTGGAGTTGGCTAAACTTCAGATGGATTGTTGAGTAGAGGACACCACGCCGTCAGTTCCAGTGGAACTTCTCCTTTTGAGCAATTGCTGAAGGTTTTTTCGTTTTACACACACTGCACTTCTGCCGGTCTTCATCGGCCGGTGTAGTATAGAGTGTATTTTTAATGACTGTGCAGTGTTTAAAAATATTGCCGATCCAAGTTTTGTATTCACCCTCTGTAAAGCTCACGCAACATAATGGGTAGATACAAAACTTGGATAGGCAATAATTCCAAACACTGCACAGTTTTTAAAAATACACCCCGTAGAAGTAAAATACAGACAGTGTAGTAGAAATAAAATACATACAGTGTAGTAGAAGTAACATACAGACAGTGTAGTGGGAGTAAATTACAGACAGTTTAGTGGGAGTAAATTACAGACAGTGTAGTGAGAGTAAATTACAGACAGTTTAGTGGGAGTAAATTACAGACAGTGTAGTGGGAGTAAATTACAGACAGTGTAGTGAGAGTAAATTACAGACAGTGTAGTGGGAGTAAATTACAGACAGTGTAGTGAGAGTAAATTACAGACAGTGTAGTGAGAGTAAATTACAGACAGTGTAGTGGGAGTAAATTACAGACAGTGTAGTGAGAGTAAATTACAGACAGTTTAGTGGGAGTAAATTACAGACAGTTTAGTGGGAGTAAATTACAGACAGTTTAGTGGGAGTAAATTACAGACAGTGTAGTGGGAGTAAATTACAGACAGTGTAGTGAGAGTAAATTACAGACAGTTTAGTGGGAGTAAATTACAGACAGTTTAGTGGGAGTAAATTACAGACAGTGTAGTGAGAGTAAATTACAGACAGTGTAGTGGGAGTAAATTACAGACAGTGTAGTGAGAGTAAATTACAGACAGTGTAGTGAGAGTAAATTACAGACAGTGTAGTGGGAGTAAATTACAGACAGTTTAGTGGGAGTAAATTACAGACAGTTTAGTGGGAGTAAATTACAGACAGTTTAGTGGGAGTAAATTACAGACAGTTTAGTGGGAGTAAATTACAGACAGTGTAGTGGGAGTAAATTACAGACAGTGTAGTGAGAGTAAATTACAGACAGTTTAGTGGGAGTAAATTACAGACAGTTTAGTGGGAGTAAATTACAGACAGTGTAGTGAGAGTAAATTACAGACAGTGTAGTGGGAGTAAATTACAGACAGTGTAGTGAGAGTAAATTACAGACAGTGTAGTGAGAGTAAATTACAGACAGTGTAGTGGGAGTAAATTACAGACAGTGTAGTGAGAGTAAATTACAGACAGTTTAGTGGGAGTAAATTACAGACAGTTTAGTGGGAGTAAATTACAGACAGTGTAGTGGGAGTAAATTACAGACAGTGTAGTGGGAGTAAATTACAGACAGTGTAGTGGGAGTAAATTACAGACAGTTTAGTGGGAGTAAATTACAGACAGTGTAGTGAGAGTAAATTACAGACAGTTTAGTGGGAGTAAATTACAGACAGTTTAGTGGGAGTAAATTACAGACAGTGTAGTGGGAGTAAATTACAGACAGTGTAGTGGGAGTAAATTACAGACAGTGTAGTGGGAGTAAATTACAGACAGTTTAGTGGGAGTAAATTACAGACAGTTTAGTGGGAGTAAATTACAGACAGTGTAGTGAGAGTAAATTACAGACAGTTTAGTGGGAGTAAATTACAGACAGTTTAGTGGGAGTAAATTACAGACAGTGTAGTGAGAGTAAATTACAGACAGTTTAGTGGGAGTAAATTACAGACAGTTTAGTGGGAGTAAATTACAGACAGTGTAGTGGGAGTAAATTACAGACAGTGTAGTGGGAGTAAATTACAGACAGTGTAGTGGGAGTAAATTACAGACAGTTTAGTGGGAGTAAATTACAGACAGTTTAGTGGGAGTAAATTACAGACAGTTTAGTGGGAGTAAATTACAGACAGTGTAGTGGGAGTAAATTACAGACAGTGTAGTGGGAGTAAATTACAGACAGTTTAGTGGGAGTAAATTACAGACAGTTTAGTGGGAGTAAATTACAGACAGTTTAGTGGGAGTAAATTACAGACAGTTTAGTGGGAGTAAATTACAGACAGTTTAGTGGGAGTAAATTACAGACAGTTTAGTGGGAGTAAATTACAGACAGTGTAGTGGGAGTAAATTACAGACAGTGTAGTGGGAGTAAATTACAGACAGTGTAGTGGGAGTAAATTACAGACAGTGTAGTGGGAGTAAATTACAGACAGTTTAGTGGGAGTAAATTACAGACAGTGTAGTGGGAGTAAATTACAGACAGTTTAGTGGGAGTAAATTACAGACAGTGTAGTGAGAGTAAATTACAGACAGTGTAGTGAGAGTAAATTACAGACAGTTTAGTGGGAGTAAATTACAGACAGTGTAGTGGGAGTAAATTACAGACAGTGTAGTGGGAGTAAATTACAGACAGTGTAGTGGGAGTAAATTACAGACAGTTTAGTGGGAGTAAATTACAGACAGTGTAGTGAGAGTAAATTACAGACAGTGTAGTGAGAGTAAATTACAGACAGTGTAGTGGGAGTAAATTACAGACAGTGTAGTGGGAGTAATTTACAGACAGTGTAGTGGGAGTAAATTACAGACAGTATAGTGGGAGTAAATTACAGACAGTGTAGTGGGAATAAATTACAGACAGTGTAGTGAGAATAAATTACAGACAGTGTAGTGGGAGTAAATTACAGACAGTGTAGTGGGAGTAAATTACAGACAGTGTAGTGGGAATAAATTACAGACAGTGTAGTGGGAGTAAATTACAGACAGTGTAGTGGGAGTAAATTACAGACAGTGTAGTTGGAGTAAATTACAGAAAGTGTAGTGGGAATAAATTACAGACAGTGTAGTGGGAATAAATTACAGACAGTGTAGTGGGAATAAATTACAGACAGTGTAGTGAGAGTAAATTACAGACAGTGTAGTGGGAGTAAATTACAGACAGTGTAGTTGGAGTAAATTACAGAAAGTGTAGTGGGAATAAATTACAGACAGTGTAGTGGGAATAAATTACAGACAGTGTAGTGGGAATAAATTACAGACAGTGTAGTGGGAATAAATTACAGACAGTGTAGTGGGAATAAATTACAGACAGTGTAGTGGGAATAAATTACAGACAGTGTAGTGGGAATAAATTACAGACAGTGTAGTGGGAATAAATTACAGACAGTGTAGTGGGAATAAATTACAGACAGTGTAGTGAGAGTAAATTACAGACAGTGTAGTGGGAATAAATTACAGACAGTGTAGTGAGAGTAAATTACAGACAGTGTAGTGAGAGTAAATTACAGACAGTGTAGTGAGAGTAAATTACAGACAGTGTAGTGAGAGTAAATTACAGACAGTGTAGTGGGAATAAATTACAGACAGTGTAGTGAGAGTAAATTACAGACAGTGTAGTGGGAGTAAATTACAGACAGTGTAGTTGGAGTAAATTACAGAAAGTGTAGTGGGAATAAATTACAGACAGTGTAGTGGGAATAAATTACAGACAGTGTAGTGGGAATAAATTACAGACAGTGTAGTGGGAATAAATTACAGACAGTGTAGTGGGAATAAATTACAGACAGTGTAGTGGGAATAAATTACAGACAGTGTAGTGGGAATAAATTACAGACAGTGTAGTGGGAATAAATTACAGACAGTGTAGTGGGAATAAATTACAGACAGTGTAGTGGGAATAAATTACAGACAGTGTAGTGGGAATAAATTACAGACAGTGTAGTGGGAGTAAATTACAGACAGTGTAGTGGGAGTAAATTACAGACAGTGTAGTTGGAGTAAATTACAGAAAGTGTAGTGGGAATAAATTACAGACAGTGTAGTGGGAATAAATTACAGACAGTGTAGTGGGAATAAATTACAGACAGTGTAGTGGGAGTAAATTACAAACAGTGTAGCAGAGGCAAAATACAGACAATGTAGAAGAAGTAAACTACAGACACTGTAGTGAAAGTAAAATGCAGACAGTGTAGTGAAAGTAAAATATAGAAGAATATAAGAATATCTTGAATATATAAGAAAAGAACAAATGCATCCATACTTCAAGAGCTGAATATTGAAGAAGCTTGGCTAATAAAGACGATAAAACAAAGACAATTTAAATATTTTGGTCACTTGAAATGTCACGAAAGTTTGGTGAAAACAGTAATGGAGGGATATTTGCCGGAGAAAAGAGGACGAGGAAGGCCACAGTGACGATGGGTGCAGGATATGGCGAATGATCTCCAGATGGGTGTATCGGACGCGGGACATCATGCTCATGATCGAGAGGTTTTCGGGAAGATTGTTATGTGAGCGAGGTTCTGCAAAGGATATGCTACTGAATGAATGAATGCATGAATGAATGAATGAATGAATGAATGAATGAATATTCAGGTACAATTAATATGCAGACAGTTATAGCAATGAATTTAACATACAGACAGATACAGCAATGAATTTAACATAAAGACAGATACAACAATGAAACTATCATACAGACAGATATAGCAATGAAATTAACTCACAGACAGATAGAGCAATGAATTTAACACAAAGATAGATACAGCAATTAAACTATCATACATACACTTACAACAATGAAACTAACATACAGATACAGCAATGTAATTAACATACTGACAGATACAGCAATGTAACTAACATACAGACAGATACAGCAATGTAATTAACATATTGACAGATACAGCAATGTAATTAACATACAGACAGATACACCAATGTAACTAACATACAGACAGATACATCAATGTAATTAACATACAGACAGATACATCAATGTAATTAACATACAGACAGGTACATCAATGTAATTAACATACAGACAGGTACATCAATGTAATTAACATACAGACAGGTACATCAATGTTACTAACATACAGACAGATACAGCAATGTAACTATCATACAGACAGATACAGCAATGTAACTATCATACAGACAGATACAGCAATGTAACTATCATACAGACAGATACAGCAATATAACTATCATACAGACAGATACAATAATGTAACTAACATACAGACAGATACAGCAATGTAACTAACATACAGACAGATACAGCAATGTAACTAACACACAGACAGATACAGCAATATAACTATCATACAGACAGGTACATCAATGTTACTAACATACAGACAGATACAGCAATATAACTATCATACAGACAGATACAGCAATGTAACTATCATACAGACAGGTACATCAATGTTACTAACATACAGACAGATACATCAATGTTACTAACATACAGACAGATACATCAATGTTACTAACATACAGACAGATACATCAATGTTACTAACATACAGACAGATACATCAATGTTACTAACATACAGACAGATACAACAATGTTACTAACATACAGACAGATACAACAATATAACTAACATACAGACAGATACATCAATGTTACTAACATACAGACAGATACAACAATATAACTAACATACAGACAGATACATCAATGTTACTAACATACAGACAGATACAGCAATATAACTAACATACAGACAGATACAGCAATATAACTAACATACAGACAGATACAACAATATAACTAACATACAGACAGATACAACAATGTAACTAACATACAGACAGATACAGCAATGAAACTAACATACAGACAGATACAGCAATATAACTATCATACAGACAGATACAGCAATGTAACTATCATACAGACAGATACATCAATGTAACTATCATACAGACAGATACAACAATGTAACTATCATACAGACAGATACAGCAATGAAACTAACATACAGACAGATACAACAATGTAACTATCATACAGACAGATACAACAATGTAACTATCATACAGACAGATACAACAATGTAACTATCATACAGACAGATACAACAATGTAACTAACATACAGACAGATACAACAATGTAACTAACATACAGACAGATACAACAATGTAACTAACATACAGACAGATACAACAATGTAACTAACATACAGACAGATACAACAATGTAACTAACATACAGACAGATACAACAATGTAACTATCATACAGACAGATGCAGCAATGTAACTATCATACAGACAGATACAGCAATGTAACTATCATACAGACAGATACAGCAATGTAACTAACATACAGACAGATACAACAATGTAACTATCATACAGACAGATACAGCAATGTAACTATCATACAGACAGATACAGCAATGTAACTATCATACAGACAGATACAATAATGTAACTATCATACAGACAGATACAGCAATGTAACTAACATACAGACAGATACAGCAATATAACTATCATACAGACAGATACAGCAATATAACTATCATACAGACAGATACAGCAATATAACTATCATACAGACAGATACAGCAATATAACTATCATACAGACAGATACAGCAATATAACTATCATACAGACAGATACAGCAATATAACTATCATACAGACAGATACAGCAATATAACTATCATACAGACAGATACAGCAATATAACTATCATACAGACAGATACAGCAATATAACTATCATACAGACAGATACAACAATGTAACTAACATACAGACAGATACAGCAATATAACTATCATACAGACAGATACAGCAATATAACTATCATACAGACAGATACAGCAATATAACTAACATACAGACAGATACAGCAATATAACTAACATACAGACAGATACAGCAATATAACTATCATACAGACAGATACAGCAATATAACTATCATACAGACAGATACAGCAATATAACTAACATACAGACAGATACAGCAATATAACTAACATACAGACAGATACAGCAGTATAACTATCATACAGACAGATACAGCAATATAACTAACATACAGACAGATACAGCAATATAACTAACATACAGACAGATACAGCAATATAACTATCATACAGACAGATACAGCAATATAACTAACATACAGACAGATACAGCAATATAACTATCATACAGACAGATACAGCAATATAACTAACATACAGACAGATACAGCAATATAACTATCATACAGACAGATACAGCAATATAACTATCATACAGACAGATACAGCAATATAACTATCATACAGACAGATACAGCAATATAACTATCATACAGACAGATACAGCAATATAACTATCATACAGACAGATACAGCAATATAACTATCATACAGACAGATACAGCAATGTAACTAACATACAGACAGATACAGCAATGTAACTAACATACAGACAGATACAGCAATATAACTATCATACAGACAGATACAGCAATATAACTATCATACAGACAGATACAGCAATGTAACTATCATACAGACAGATATAGCAATATAACTATCATACAGACAGATACAACAATATAACTAACATACAGACAGATACAGCAATGTAACTAACACACAGACAGATACAGCAATATAACTATCATACAGACAGATACAGCAATATAACTATCATACAGACAGATACAGCAATGTAACTATCATACAGACAGATATAGCAATATAACTATCATACAGACAGATACAGCAATGTAACTAACATACAGACAGATACAGCAATGTAACTAACATACAGACAGATACAGCAATGTAACTAACATACATACAGATACAGCAATGTAACTAACATACAGACAGATACAGCAATGTAACTAACATACATACAGATACAGCAATGTAACTAACATACATACAGATACAGCAATGTAACTAACATACAGACAGATACAGCAATGTAACTAACATACATACAGATACAGCAATGTAACTAACATACAGACAGATACAGCAATGTAACTAACATACATACAGATACAACAATATAACTATCATACAGACAGATACAGCAATGTAACTAACATACATACAGATACAGCAATGTAACTAACATACAGACAGATACAGCAATATAACTAACATACAGACAGATACAGAAATGTTACTAGCATACAAACAGATACATCATTTACACTAACATACAAACAGATACAGCAACGAGGGAAGACGATAGACATAGAGAGCATCTATCTCTGGTGGATGTTATATCGCCTACCTTGTCATCCATGAAAACGTTAATCGAGAAAGAAAGGAAGCAGTGACCTCAGGGCACTCATTCTGAAAGTTAACATTAGTCAAATAAATTACATATCAATCGTTATGACAGGTACTGTAAAATTATCGTTTACTTTGCATTCCATCACTTCCCTTTTCAATTCATCTCACTTCACCTGACTTCTTTTCAATTCACTTTACCTCACTTCACATAACATTTACTTTACTTTACTTTACTTTACTTTACTTTACTTTACTTTACTTTAGTACTCATATTACTATTCTGTATCTGTCCACATCCTGAGATGGCTGTTCCAATTCAATCACCAAGCGAATTTACTGACTTCAGAAACGAGCCATTGGCTTAATTTATAGTAAACTTAAAACGGACAATTTTAACCCATACAAACGCCTTCAGTATTTCCACTCCGGAAATGCTTCCTTTTAAGTAAGGTATAACTAATCCACAAATAACTCGTCGTATCATACGCCAGGCTCTCCTACACTAAACATCGTCCATCACCCTCACATATGAGCCAACCGTGTAGATGATGACATCACCTGGGCACAAATTGTAGTGAATTAATTTTTGCAAATTCCATTTAGTGCACTCTGTAAGCAAGTTAATCTGATTAATTCACGAAAGATCTAGACGTGGACTCACCAAAGGAATGTACCTGTTACAAGCATACAACTGTACATCCGCGAAGCACGTGACGATAAAGTGGACAACGACGATGATGAATTTGATTACAGATTCTGTGAATCTGAGTATGTCAGTTTTGTAAACCTGAAAAAGATAATTGCGAGCACTTTTTACATCATCATCGTCATCATCATCATCAAAATAAATAACAGCTCTGAGAATGCTTAATCGAAAATTGTGGGTCAAGTGATTTTTGGGTGCAGTGTCGCCTCTAACACATAAAGGCCTTTTGTGATTAAAACATGGGTGGCTTGGATTTTAACAAAAAAGATAAGGGAGGATACTTTTCTCTGTTCCTGTGGAGGAAGAGGTAGAGGGCTGAGAGAAGAAGAAGAACAAGAACAAGAACAAGAAGAACCAGAACAAGAAGAACCAGAAGAACAAGAACAAGAAGAACAAGAACAAGAAGAACAATAATAACAAGAAGAACCAAAATAGCAAGAACAAGAAGAACCAAAAGAACAAGAACAAGGAGAACAAGGAGATACTTTTCTCTGTTCCTGTGGAGGAAGAGGTAGAGGGCTGACAGAAGAAGAAGAACCAGAACAAGAACAAGAACAAGAAGAACCAGAACAAGAAGAACCAGAAGAACAAGAACAAGAAGAACAAGAACAAGAAGAACAAGAACAAGAAGAACAAGAACAAGAAGAACAATAATAACAAGAAGAACCAGAATAGCAAGAACAAGAAGAACCAAAAGAACAAGAACAAGGAGAACAAGAAGAACCAGAAGAACAAGAACAACCAGAAGAACAAGAAACAGAAAAATAAGAATAAGAAGAACAAGAACAAGAAGAAGAAAAACAGAAAGAACCAGAAGAACAAGAACAAGATGAACCAGAAGAACAAGAGCAAGAAGAACAAGAACAGAAAGAACCAGAAAAATAAGAAGAAGAAGAACAAGAACCCAGAAGAACAAAAAGAAACAGAAGAACAAGAAGAAACAGAAGAAGAACAAGAACAAGAAGAACCAGAAGATCAAAAACAGAAAGAACCAAAAGAACAAGAATAAGATGAACGAGAAGAACAAGAACAAGAACAGAAAGGACCAGCAAAACAAAAATAAAAAGAGAACAAGAACCAAGAAGAAGAAGAAGAAGAAGAAGAAGAAGAAGAAGAAGAAGAAGAAGAAGAAGGAGCTGCAGCAGCAGAATAAGAAGAAGAGGAAGATGAAGAAGGAGAAAAGGCCGCATCGCAAGTGCATACAAAGACAACCAATGATAACCTTCAGTTATAAAACACACACACACACACACATACGCACTCACACTCACACACACACACACGCGCTCTCTCTCTCTCTCTCTCTCTCTCTCTCTCTCTCTCTCTCTCTCTCTCTCTATCTCTCTCTCTCTCTCTCTCTCTCTCTCTCTCTCTCTCTCTCTCTCTCTCTCTCTCTCTCTCTCTCTCTCGTCCCACACGCACACACGAGAGCCCGTGTGTCTATTAAAAAAAAGTGTTTACTCTTGTCTGCCCCAATATAAAATTCCATATTTCAGTAACCAACAGGAGGAAAATGATGAGATTTAGCATATAACCTTATTATTATGTCCATCCAACAAAAAATTGTTTTTTCTGGAGAAAAATTATATATAATTTACGGCTCAGAGATGAAGTTCATAATTTTAAATGTATTACAGCGTAGCCAGACAATCAGCGTTCAATGTTGAATAATTTACGTGTTTCACGGGATTGGCCTTATGCCAAGAACCTCGCGTTGTTTAAAACGTCGGTTGTTCAGAGGTGTCTCAAAATGTGGGTTATTTCATGAAACCTGATTAATATGTTTTAAAAAAAAACCAAAAACATCTTACCACTTATCGCTAACATTGAAATGTGTGAATATTTTTCAATGGGATTGAATGCGAAATTGTGTATACACTTCAAAGCATCGCTATGAAGTTGTACACATATTTTTGTCAAGAAGCTGATCGCAGAAAACTGTTTTATACTATTACAAATTCCGAAAAAGAACAGGGCATGCATTGGGTTAGAGTAAACGGCCATTTCGTCGATGGGTGCAAGAATCTGGAATTAAACCACCACGCAATAACCAAACGGTACGTAGAAAGGTTATTGTAGACAGCTTTGACAAAGATGTCATAAGGCGAGCTATTATAAAAATGCTTTAAAAAGTCGCTTAAAAGTCGACAGGGTCGACTTCATTGCACCGGGTTCTATCCCATATGGCTCGGTCTCTTTCCGCAGCGCGGAAAGCATCGCACAAAGCACGAACTCCGCAGCTCTAGCGACGACCCACAGAAGTCTCCGAAAAATTTAACTCGTGAACCGAAGGATGCGGCCCGGAATCGAACCCACAACCTTTGGAGCCCGAGTCAAAAGGCTTGACCACTTCGCCACGGAGACTCCTAAAATTATAAAAATTTTGGATTTTATATCCAGGATTATCCAGCATTATAAAAATGCTGGATGCCAAAGAAACAGTGACTGTAAGAAAACTTAGGGTTTGGTTGAGAAAGAACAATAACATAGAGCTATCCAAAACAACTTTGTGGAAAATTATAAGGACATTATCTTTACTTTTAGAAAGTACAAGGGCGGCAGAAATATTCTTTGCGAGCAACCGCATTTAGGAGCCATGAGAAGCAGATACCTACGTGAAATAAGAGAAATGCGCAAAGAAAATTATGGCATAGTGTGTTTGGATGAAATGTGGATCAATGCGCACCACACAAGTGATAAGGAATGGCAATCAGTGGATGGACAGATAAAGCGATATGTGCCCAGTAGTATAGGACAGCTTTTGGTCATGGCCCATACTGGTAATACGCATAATGGCTTGCAACAGAATGCTGGGCTCGTGTTCGTATCAAAGCATACAGACAATAGGGATTATCATAATAAGATGAATGGTAATGTATTTAGAGATTGGCTCGAGAATACTGTGCTTCCATCCCTAGATAGACCGTCGTGTCCAATTATGGACAATGCATGATATCAATGTTGTTGCCCAAGAAGACAAAATACCTACAGCATCGAGCACAAAGGGAGCAATAAAGATATGGCTCCGAATGGAAAACATACCATTTCCAGAAACGTATTTCTAGCTAGAATTGTTGTCCCTTGTAAAACAGACGCCAAAAAGCAAGAAATATCAAATCGACAAGTTGATAGAAGAGCATCGTCATGGGTGCTTGAGACTTCCGCCGTACCATTCTCATTTTAACCCTATAGAACTTGTGTGGGCTAAAATTAAAGGACAGGTGGCAGCTGACAATACTATATTCAAATTGTCTGACGTCAAGATACTAATCCAGTCCGCGCTATTAAATATTGATAAAAGTTACTGGAAAAATGTGAGGACCATGTGTTGAAAGAGGAAGAGGATTATTGGAGAAAGGATGGATTGAATTTTATGCAACCGAGAGCAGTCATCAACCTACTGGAATCGTCCGACACAGATTAAGGTCTGAGCAGATCGCAGACCTTAATCCACGTGCACACCAACTGGGATATTTTGCTACAAATATTCAGAAGAATTGCAGGCCCTAAACATTACAGCATCGGCATAAACAATACAACTTGTTAATGGCAACAGTTTGTATTCCACAGTGATGAATTTTCAATTCCGTGAGCCCTCAACGGTGACAAACAACTGACATTGAAAAAACAAAAAGCTCTAGACGCATCGAATACCAACCGAAGAGTAATATTGCGGTGGGAACTGACATATTGTGGCATAACAAGAAACGTGAGAAGAAACACGTTGTCAAATGAGGGGACAACACACGAACATACGAATCATTCTATAAACTTCAATGAAAAGAGGACCAACATCTTGACCGTTAAGAAGGAAGCCCACTACAGAGACATTCACAGCTATATTCGTCGTGCAAACCATGTAATCATGTTCCGTCTCAGCAGAGCAGACAATGCACCCACTCCCATACGAATCTGGATACGCTTTGTGTTTGTCATCCGAACTGGCGGGGGCATTGGCATTACTGTAAAACAAGTTTGTTAGCGAGAAATCACTAGTTTTTCATCAAAACATCAAAGAAATGTCGCCGCTTTTCATGATTTAAGTTGCTTTTGAACCTATCAAAGACATATTCCTTGGGTGAGGGTAAATATAAGACGGCAGGAAAAATTTCATAATGATGAAACAGACAGTTTTCAAAATAACTGATCGTGAATGACGGCATTTATTTCTGGACATACTATACAACACTCTACACATACAACTGTCAGAAACACGCCGTAAAACGCCAGCCATGTTTCTTCCTACTGTTGCTAACTGCCGACAAAGTTGACAAGCGCTGATAAGGCTCCGTCTCAGGTTTGACAGATGTTGATTATCTCGCGCTCTCTGAGCACGTTTTTCTTTAAGCTTCCTGGGAATAAGGGGCAGCCGTGCTATTTTATGGCAACAAATCCCATGGATTTCTAAAGATTAGTCGTTAGTCACGGTTCCAACTTCACTACAAGGCGTCACTCTATAATGCCCCGTTCCTGTGCCAGTAAATATCACACGTAATGCTTCTCACTGTCCCACGTGAAACAGGAGCAGACAGCAGCTCCGAAAAACCAACAGCACGCGCAGGCATATATGTGTAAGGCCGTTCTTAAGGTGCGTCATTATCAAGTGCCTAGCCGGCTAGTGCGGGCGATCATGCATTCCCATATCTTGCGATCTCAAACGTCAAGTATAAATTTACGTGATGACTACATTCCGTGCCGTGACACAGGACTGTCACGAATTTTCTCTGGCTATATTCCTTTACCTCTCTTTCCACAAATCTGTACAGTTGTCACAATATGTTTCAGTGTTTCTCTTCTCATAATGTGGCCACAACATAATGGTTGCCTCTTTCTGATGTTTGTCTTTGCGATATAGCCTGCCTCAAGATGTTCAGGTTGCTGACTGTGGCTATCCATGGATTTTTACAGCATTCTTCTATAAAACCACATTTTTATAGCTTCCATGAATATTATTCGCTTGTTTACTAATTGTCGGGATTTACAGCCATATGTTAGAACAGATTCAATGTAACATGCAAGAATTAGTTTTCTAACTACTAAAGGCACATACATTCAGACAAACATTCATACAGGCAGGCAGACAACCGTACGTACAGACAGACAGACAACCCAGGAGCCTCGCTGACTTACCTGAAGCAAGATATATGTGTACAATGGAATTATAAGACACGTGACTTGCAACAGCCAATAGACGAAGAGAATACCGGACGTGACGACACAGGCGCGTTTTTCTAGCTGGATCAAGATGGCGGTTAGAATCTGTAAGAAAGAAACAAAAGATGAAAGAACATATATGGGCTGTATTGCTGTTAGTATGTGAAACGTTAAGATTTTATAAATTATTTATCACATCAGAAACAATTAAACTTGAATAATAAAGGCAAAAGCAATTATTGCCTGGCATATTTCTGCGTTTCTCGCTGGGTGCATACTTCAGAAACAAAAATTCAACATATTATTAAATTCTCATTTATAATGTATTACAATTAACGAATAAAGGAACTCTTGTATTTCCAAATGGTCACACATTGGTGACGCAGGCCGTTTTACATACGGCCCTTCCAATTACCCATCGGTTGCAAATCTATTACATGTTCTCTGTCATGCACATTATTCTCACATAGGAAAAAGAACACATGCAATTTGAATGCTTTGATTAGTGATGAGTGAAGATCATCGTCATCATCGAACTCCGGACAAATCTAAAAGTTCTCAATCTCCGCATGAACATCTCCGCCAGCGTATAGTAACTGATCGTACCAGTTATGTGATGATTAACTGTAAGTCTTGTGCCCTGCTTGACTCGTTTCAAAGGCCACAGATTGTGAGAATTGAGTGGATAGTTTGCCCTGGTCATGTGGGGGGGGGGGGAATGAACAGGCTGATAGGCTGGCAGGGAACGCTCATCTTGGATTATTTATACCCCTCTGACGTGTCTCCACCTTGTGGTAGCGGGGCTTGCATGTTCCTGTGACCCCAAGAGATATGCCGACAGTAGCACAGCTACATGTCGGACAGGTCAAGGGGTGCTGGAACCAGACCAAGAGAGACACACACCTGCTGCTCTGCAGGTAGACTGAGTCCAAATCAGGCGCACGATGACACAACACGTATTCTACAGCTCTCTGTTGAGGGATATGGCTGAACGCCTCTAAGTCAATAACCCCCGGATGTGAGAGCCGAGCCGATACTCGCCCACTGCGAAATGGAGGTGAGATGTTGAGCCTGCTACATGCTTGGTCCAGACACTTGGTCCAAGGCTCTTAGCCTAGGGATATGAGGGATCCCCCGGATGAGAGGGTCTGGCCGTTACTCGCTCTGTACTGCATGGAGGTAAGGTGCTGCGCCGCAGCACATGTAGCCTACCTCGTGAGCGTTACTAAAGGTGAAAAAGCGTCCCAATCGCACGCAATGGTTACGATGCAAGTCTGTATAAAAACGCATTGAGTGAGTATAGTCAAAAGTGGAGAAAAGTCTCATTAACACGAAATAGAACTCATGGCTAGCGAATCCATTATGTAGAAGTCCGAAGTGAAAGCTGTAGAGTGGATGCCGTCTGCAGACTAAGGTGGAAAAACGTCTCATTAACACGAAATGGAACGCTTGGCTAGCGAATCCCTTACGTGGAAGTCCGAAGCGAAAGCTTGTTGAGTGGATGTCGACCACAGACTGACCGTTCCTGGTTTGCGTGGGGAGCGGCCAGTGGTGAACGAAATACCCAATACATGGAAGTGAGGAAATAAAGCAGCCATGAGCAGGACGTGGCGATTCCTTGGGTAAACCCAGTACCAGAGCGCAATGTGCCTGCTCTGCAATTATGGAAGCCTCCTTGGATGGCAGGGAATGCCCATGGTCTGCCCCTGCCTTCCCTTGAGGGTTGACCGTGAAGTCTTCGACCGTTCTAACTTGAACGGCTGGAATGTGGACGGCACCACAACAGTGAGCGTTTCCCAGGAATGTTAACCTGGTTTAAAAAACGCAAACTGAAGTCGGATGTGTTGGCCTAAGAGTTTGGCCCAAGGAAGACTAACAGACACACCGCAATTACGTCTGAAAAAACAACAACACAGAAGAAGAAGAAGAAGAAGAAGAAGAAGAAGAAGAAGAAGAAGATTAAGAAGATTATTTATAGACAAGGGAAAGATGGTTTGTCGGCTGTGGGACCAGGTGGAGAAGGTGGGGAACAGACTAAGGACTCGTATATGAGGGAGAATGATATGGCGGGGATCAGCAGGGGTTCTGGACGGATCTCCAAACTGAGAGGGAAGACCAGGAAAACTTTTAATCAGATGGTAGTTGGAACTCTTAGCAGTATTACTCTTCGCTGGCTGTTGAACGAGGGGACAGAGAGCGTGTGGGAATGTCCTGAGTGCAGTGATGCCGGTTCTTAGCTCAACTCAACTCAACTCAAGTGGTGTGCTTCAGAAAAAGTTCGCCTGGCGGCTCTTCACTTCACTCTCATCCCCTTTACTCTGGACAAGGAAGCAGATTCACCAGTGTCCTTACAGCCAACTGTTTGTCCTGCATCTCTTATGGCATCCATTGTCTTTTCCTCCCCGATCACTGTCATGTGCCGAAAGCAGTCGTGACCTGTCACGCCTGAGTGCCGCGGTACATAGACGAAAGTTAACTTGACAGATTGTGTGGTGGGGTAAGTGTGTCCAAATGGCATCCATTGTCTTTTCCTCCCCGATCACCGTCATGTGCCGAAAGCAGTCGTGGCCTGTCACGCCTGAGTGCCGCGGTACATAGACGAAAGTTAACTTGACAGATTGTGTGGTGGGGTAAGTGTGTCGAGCCACTCACGTCATCCAAGACCTGCATGGACCACCTTGAGCAGTGGTTCTCAACCGGTGGGGAATTCCCTTCTCCCCAGGGGGGAATTTTAGGGTTTCCGGGAGGGGGAGCATGGGGATTAAGATTATTTCAAGGTTGCGTTAATACAAGAACCGATTACTTGATATTGTTTTCTCCTCCATACTTTACGGTACTGTACTTTTCACCCTTCTGAAATTCGTTTTAAAACTTAAGTAGACCCGCAAATCACGTTTTATGTAGACGTCCAGACTTGGTCTAGTATGTTTTATTAAATTTAGCTTCCATTTTTGCGTATACGGGTGTAGGGGCTGGGGACTTTATAGGGAGGGAATACGAAAAAGGGGGGGGGGGGGTGATATTCTGAACATGGTGAAGTGGTGCATGAGCCAAAAAAAAAGGGTTGAGAACCACTGTCCTAGAGCATGTTCTGGGATCTTCCAGAGCATGTTCTGGGACCTTCTAGAGCAGTGGTTCTCAACCGGTGGGGAATTCCCCCCACCCCCGCAGGGGGACTTTTAGGGTTTCTGGGAGAGGGGGGGGGGGATTAAGACTACAGATTGGCAGACTCAAAATGGCTTCAGGCACAATATCCTAGTAAGTGACAATTCTTCGTTTTAACCGTTTGTTTATTATAATATGATTAAGTTGGTGTGTTAATAACATACTGTGAATATTTAAAAAAATAAACTTTTTGAGGCTGACAATCTTGGAAAGGGGAAATTCTTCTTCTTTCGTTCGCTTGAAAGGGTGGGGGAGGGGGAAGAGGGGGGGGGAATGACATTCTGACATATGGTGAAAGGGTGCATGGACCAAAAAAGTTTGAGAACTAGAGAGCATGTTCTGTGACCTTCTAGACTAGAGCACATTCTGGGACTTTCACGAAGGCTGTGCGAATAAACAAGTAATATACGACGAGAGAGGAAGAGAGTAGTGTACTCCAAAATGTCTCCTCTACACCAGGCACCAGAAGTAGAAGGCGATAACCACACACAGGAGGTCAGCACGGCCGAATGGCTAGAGCGCTAGATCTTAAACTTCTGGTGTGCTGATGCTGAGATTGCCAGTTCAATCTCTACACGGGTCAGTTGGACTAAACTGTTGACTTCTCGTCCTTGACTTGTGGACGTAAATTATAAGTACCTCAGACGTCAGAGTGAATTCGCCTGACGGCGAAGGAAACTTGTAATAGGGAACGCTAATCCACATGCAGTCCAGTGCAATATAAAAATAGCTTGTGCATGGACTACGCTTGAGTTCAAAGGGAGAGAACGAAAAAAAATTACACTTCAGTTGGAAATTGCAAAGACTTGGCCGTGAGGCCACTGCCTTGGAGAATTTATTAGGAAAGAAAACTGACTCACTTACATAACTTAAAACTTCGACAATTCTGGAAACCAGGTGAGCAGTTGTGGTCACATCAAACAAGTCCTCGGACGAGGGCGGGTAAGGCAACGATTCCACAGGTGTGACAACTTCCTGGATGGTGACAGCCAAACTGCCTGCCGCAAGCAACAGGGACAAAACCTGGCCACGACAGCAACGGAATATATAGGGTGTATTTCTAACGATTGTAGGGTGTTTGAAAATATTGCTGGTCCAAGTTTTGCATTTACCTTTTATGTTGCATGAGTTCACAGATGGTGAATACAAAACTTGGAACAGCAATATTTTCAAACACCCCACAGTCATTAAACACACACCCTATACGTTTTAACAAAACAATAATTGTCACTAAAATAATACTCGTGCACGCAAGACAGCAATCAATTTAGCAAGCAATCAATCAATAAACTCTTCAACCAACCATTCAACCAAACAATCACTCAATCAATCAACGAAACAAACAATCAACCAAAAATAAAAACAAATAAATCAGTCAATGAAAAGCCAAGCCAAATAAAATAAAATAAAATAAACATTAATTTCTAATCAATCGACCATACAACAAATCAGTCAACCATACAACAAATCAGTCAACCATACAAAAATCAATCAACCAGTTGCTGAACAAATCAATCAACCAATCATTCAGTTTACACATCAATCAGTAAACCAATAATCTATCAATAAACTATCAGTTAAAAATGTCATCAACTAATAAATCAACCAATCAGTGAATTAATAAATAAATTAACCAATTAATCAATCATCCATTCAAAAACAAATTAAGAAAACTATCAATAAAAAATCAATCAACAAATCAACTAACGAATCATTGAATCATTCTACAAACCAGTGAATAAACAACCAACTCAATTACCAAATGAATCAAATAGTCAGTCAATCTTTGAGTTAATCAAATCACATATCAATCAAACATTATGTGAACTATTAAACCAAGAAAAAAAAAATCACCAAACCAATCAAAAAAACAAATCTGTCAAACAAATCATTAATCGATTAACCATCCAGTCAATTAAAAAAACAAAAAAAACAAACCAATAATCTAGTTGCCAGTCTCCGTGGCCATGGCGTTAACGACATTGTTCTTAATCCCATATATCCACGTGGGGAAAACAGCAGCTGCGAAAATCGTTAGCGGTTCGCGCCGCGCTGGTAACTAGGGCTTGGAGGAGGTATGTGAGCTGGTCGTTCAGAAAACAATGGCAAACTACTGAACGTAAAAACTTGCCGAGTACATCAACAGCAGATGAAAGATGCTGGTGTTGACTGCAACGTCCTGTAAGGGATATGCAACATAAAAAATGTAGTTGATAAACATATTAATTAAAATATAAATTACTAAAATAAAATAGACACTTAAGTCACCCAATCAGTCGTACAATCAATCAACAAATCAATAAACATCCACTAATCATAAAATGTAAAAAGAAAAAAAAAAAACAATCAACAAACCATATCACACTTTGAGTGTCGGCTGGTCTTTCACTATTCATTTAGTACCATATGCCTAACATTCATCGAGGCGTGTCATAGGTCCTTATCTTCTAAACATAATTATTGGTTGGTAGTCGACTTGCAGACAGCACGTAGATGTCAGAGATTCTATTTTCTTCTTTTTGTCCATGCCGTGTGACGTTGGTGATAATTTCTGTCCACAGCCTTCTGTCTCGTGTACTGCCAATCTGCTTATAGTCCTTGCCGTGTGGCGTTGGTGATCATGTCTGTTCACAGCCTTCTGTCTCGTGTACTGCCAATCTGCTTATAGTCCTTGCCGTGTGGCGTTGGTGATCATGTCTGTCCACAGCCTTCTGTCTCGTGTACTGCCAATCTTCTTATAGTCCATGCCGTGTGGTGTTGGTGATCATGTCTGTCCACAGCCTTCTGTCTAGTGTACTGCCAATCTGCTTATAGTCCTTGCCGTGTGGCGTTGGTGATCATGTCTGTCCACAGCCTTCTGTCTCGTGTACTGCCAATCTGCTTATAGTCCTTGCCGTGTGGCGTTGGTGATCATGTCTGTCCACAGCCTTCTGTCTCGTGTACTGCCAATCTTCTTATAGTCCATGCCGTTTCGCATTGGTGATCATGTCTGTCCACAGCCATCTGTCTCGTGTTCTGTCAATCATTTCTGATATCGATTTCTACAATGCCATGATGTCAAACTGTTCAGCATCTTCTCTTTTCTTCTCCCACTGCTTGTCTTCTCTTCCAGCTTTCACGTTGTGACAACATTCTCCACCCTCCCCCTTGTCCTAACATTTCGAAAGGACATAGACTCTTCTGATGCGAGCAACCAGTTCTCTTTGTGAGTGAACTTCTTTCAACATATCTTCATTGCTCTTTCTATCCCCTTCTACTGTGTTCTCATCATTCTTCTGTAAACCACATCTATGCGGCTTCCACATAATTCCTCACTTGTCTGATAGATGTTCATGATTTACGTCTGTACATCAGGATTGGCCGACACTAGCTATGAAGAGCCCTTTTCTTACCCTCATTTACAAAGATTACAGTAGGCAGACGGGAAAAGTAAAGGATGTGGATATACTGAATGTTTGGCTTTAGGTTACACCTGATGAGTACTTTAGTTCATCTGTAGGTTGGGTAGAGCAGAGGCTAAAGAAGATAAGGAGACAGAGACACGCAAAGAAAAGAAACATTGAAAGAAAAAGACAGAAATAATTCACAATGAAATGAGAGAAAAAGAAAGAAAGAAAAAAGAAAGAGAGAAATAAATAAATAAATATAAAAGTAGAGAACAAAATAAAAGAGAATAAAGAAAGAAAGAAAGAAAGTAAGAAAGAATGAAAGAAAGAATTAAATATAAAAGTAGAGAAAAAATTGAAAGAGAATACAGAAAGAAAGAAAGAAAGAATTAAATGTAAAAGTAGAGGAAACAAATGAAACAAAAGAAAGAAAGAAAGAAAGAAAGAAAACCCCAGCACACACGTACTAACGCCCAGATCTCCTCCACAGACAGCGTAATTCTACTTACAGTTTTGGCCACACTCAGGGGCGTGTGACAAGTGCGGGTGCTGCTCTCTCTGTACAGGAGATACGGGATGTAGAACAGGCTGGTGACCCATAGAAAGCCAGCAGGAGCGTAGACAAGCACGGTCGACTGGAAGCATTGGGTGAACCGTGGCCATGAGGCGTTTAGTGTGTAGGTCGGGTTCTGAAATTTAATACTGGTTTATCTAGCTATCTAAGCACTAACATTCACACACACGCACGCACACACACACACACACACACACACACACACACACACACACGCACGCACGCACGCACCCACACACACACACACACACACACACACATATATATATATATATATATATATATATGTGTGTGTGTGTGTGTGTGTGTGTGTGTGTGTCTTTGTGTGTGTGTAAAGTTATAATAAACAAAGTTAGTTAGTCACAGTTCCGAAAACAAAGTCGCTTAAAAGTCGACATGGTCGACTTCATTGCACCGAGTTTTATCCCATATGACTCAGTCTCTTTCCTCAGCGCGGGCTGCCGAAAGCGTCGCACAAAGCACGAACTCCGTAGCTCCAGCGACGACCCCATGAGTCCCCGAAAAAATGCACTCGTGAACCGAATGATGCGTCCAGGAATCGAACCCATACAACCTTCGGAGCCCGAGTCAGATGGCTTGACCACTTCGCCACGGAGACTCCCAAGTCGTGGTTCCAACTTCACGGCAAAGGGTCGCCCCATAATGCTCCATTCCTGTGCCAATGAATATCACACAAAATGTTCCCCACTGCTCCATGTGAAAAGTGGAACAGACTAGAGTCTCGCCAAGACAACAGCCCGCACTTTGCATAATACCGCTGCCAGAATGCCAATACAAAAGTCCGCCACAAAAAATACAGTTCATAGTAAATGGAAGAGGTAGCCACTAGAAAACCAGCAGCCATACATTACTGCATAAGGCAAACCCAGTTGGTTCAGCATCTTGATGGCCGCCATTTTTCTGAACATGCGGTTGACGATAAAAACAACTGCGGAAGATGTAAAAGCTCTCCACAGCTCTCAGTGTCTCTCCACGCACTTAATTCAGTAGCAGGGCGACGGAACCATGAACTACCAGTCCAACATGAGGAAAATGCGTAAGCAAACCCTAGCCACAAGCATAAACACCGATAACATACAGAGTTAAAATTAACACAGACATGCATAAACAAGTAGAGTTAATATTAACACAGACATGCTTTGACATGTAGAATTAAAATAAACACAAACATACATAGACAAACAGAGTTAAAATAAATACAGGCATACATAGACATACAGAGTTAAAATAAACATATACATTCATAGACAAACAGGGACGCAGAGGTGTTTCCAAGGCACCAGGGCCGGGTTATATACTGGCCAAGACCTATTGACGCGTCCTCGCCGAGCGTCCTGGGCAACAGGTCCCTTCGGGGTCCTGGCTGAAGTCAATAGGATCGCCGATTTCTCCGAAGTCGGAGAGTGTCTGCCTGTATGGCGAGGAACCACCAGTCTGCACACCAATAAGCCAGACATGGGACAACGGATACTCACGCAAACCTCAGGTCCTGTATGACATCACACTGATGTTGGACAACAGGATGCCTTTCATCCGACATACAAGACTTTGCGTTGGAGCTCAAGCCAATGAACACAAGCAAGCAAGCATAGACAAACAGAGTTAAAATAAACACAAACATACATAGACAAACAGAGTTAAAATAAACATATACATTCATAGACAGGTGGATTTAAAATAATCAGAGACAAACAACACATACAAGGTTGCAGTAAACACAGGCAGACACAATATGGGTTGTAAAACCACAGACAGGCAAACATAGAGAGAGTTGTAATAAACACAAGACATATAGACAGATAAAGGGTTGTAATAAGCATAAAGTTAGACATAAAGAGGCTTGTAATAAACAAAGACAAACAGACACAGATAAAGTTGTAATAAGCAGACACTTAGACACATAGAAGGTTGTAGTAAACACAGCAAACAAACAAAAATAACAAGATTTATAACAAACAAGACTTACAAATAGGCATAGATAGACAACAGCTCAATAATATCTCACCCAAAACGTAGAATTCCCACAAAACTTGTGTGACATCTTGGACGAAGTATAACCTGTAAGTTGCAGGGCCACGAATTCCACGAGAAAAGTAGCCTACACCTTTCGGATCTCTAGTTCCAGAAGTGCAGAATATGTCTCACATAAGAGTTTTGATATCATCTCTTGAGTTCATGGATGTTATTCCCCCCTGGTAAATAGAACCACACACTTGACCGTTATAGTTAAGTTAGTTGGATATCCCTTACAAGACATCGCGGTCAAACCCAGGGTGTTTAAATTTTTTGTGACTTCTTGGCAAGTTTACTTTCAGTAGTTTGTCATTGTTTTCTGAACGACCGGCACGCATACGATTGTATGAAAATCAGCGCAAGGCAGTCTGCTTCCGAATCTCCCGCAGCTGTGTTTCGAACGCGGTATGCGGGATTGCGAATTGCCACTGTATATCCTTCGCCACAGAGCCGATACGTTAAAACACAGGAGAACTGAATTCCCTGGTATTGATAAGCATTCAAAGAGGAAGAGATGTTGCAACACACTCGAGAATATAACAATTAATAGCTAAACTGGCCATTAAGGGGTTGGAACCTCCGCCTTCAAATGACGCTTCTGGCAGAACATGTGTTCTTTGACGCATAGTACAGCTTTGCTGAACTTACGTTTAAGTACATTTATTCGTGGCGGACTTTTATGTTGGCATTCTGGCAGCGGAATATGCATAGTATACCTGTGCGGGCGGTTGGTATGTCGAGACTCCTGTCCTGTCTGTTCCACTTTTCACACAGGGCAGTGAAGAGCATTTTGTATGATATTCACTGACAGAGGAATGGGGCATTATGGGGCAACCTTTTGCCATGAAGTTAGAACTAACTAACTAACTAACTAACAAGTGACCAAAATATTTCAATGTCTTTATTTTATCGTCTTTAGTAGCCAACCTTCTTCAGTGTCCAGCTTTTGTCGTATGGATGCATTTGTTCGTTCCTGTATCCAAGGTATTCTTAGAAATCGTCTACAGCAGCATTTACATTCAAAGGCATTTATGCGCTGTTCAGCTTGTTTAGTAAGTGTCCAGGTCTGACAGGCGTATGTTGCAATGGGAAAGATGCTTGCTCTTAAAAATCTAATTTTTGTAGGTCTATCTGCCCCACTCAACAATCTATTCAGTTGTTTTAGTTTTATGAAGAGCAGCACATATTCGTCTTTTAATTTCTTTAATTGTGTCACCATTGTTGGTAATTAATGACCCAAGATATTCGAAATTGTCCATCACATCCATGATACTATTCAAAATAATCTTATACAGCCACAGAGTGCGGGGTGGTCTGTAAAAGTATGGGTCAAGCAGCATATATCCAACTCGCCTAAAGTATGTTAAAGGATCCTCTACTTGACCATATTTGCATACACCAATTGGCATCCGATGGACCATCATGCCGGCCGATATTATTTATTTCCCATAATAATTATTGGTATCTATGTTAAGCTGGGCGACTGGGAAATATAACGTAAATGTTTTGATACCTATATGCTGGTCGGCTTGCTTGCTTGCTTGCTTGTGTTCGTTGGCTTGAGCTCCAACGCGAAGTCCTGTATGTCAGATAAAGGCATCCTGTTGTCCAACATCAGTGTGATGTCATACAGGACCTGAGGTTTGCGTGAGTATCCGTTGTCCCATGTCTGGCTTATTGGTGTGCAGACTGGTGGTTCCTCGCCGTACAGGCAGACACTCTCCGACTTCGGAGGATGGTCGGCTTGAAAATATAGCATACATTTCTTGATACATATGTTAGGCTGGTCGTCTTGGAAATATAACGTCAATTTCTTGGCATATATGTTAGGTTGGTCGACTTCGAAATTTAACGTCTATTTTTTGGTACCACAATATGATATACGAGTAAATGGGCATATTCTTAAGCAAGTGAATCGATACAGTTATCTCGGCACACTGATAACATGTGATGGGAGATGCCTTGAAGAGATTAGACCAAGAATTTCCATTGCGAAGGTAGCCTTTTGCAAGAAGAAAAACATACTAACCAATAAAAAGATATCAATTGAAACGAGAAAAAGAGTGTTGCAGTGCTACCTGGAACCTATACTTTTGTATGGATGTGAAGCGTGGACAATGAGCAGTCAAGCTGAAAAACATCTGATGGCTGTGGAAATGTGGTTTCTGAGGACAATGTAAAGAATACCATGAACAAACAGAAAAACCAATGAACAAGACCTTCAAGAAACAAATGAAGATCGTAAACTGATTAGAGACATTAGACGCAGACAGTCACAATTTTTTGGGCATGTTATGAGAAGAAATGAATTGGAGAACTTGATGACGATTGGCAAGATCGAAGGGAAGAGACCAAGGGGAAGACCGAGAAGTAAATACCTGGATGGCTTGGCCACGTGGCATGGTCGAGACAGGAACACGGAGCTGATCCACTACTCTGGTGATGGAGTGAGATGGCAGAACATGACCGCCCACACTTATCGGCATGGCACATGATGAATGGATGGATGTTAGGCTGGTCGACTTGGAAATATAACGTCTATATTTTGGTACCTATGTTAGGCTGGTCGACTTGGAAATATAACGTCTATTTTTTGGTACCTATGTTAGGCTGGTCTACTTGGAAATATAACGTCTATTTCTTGGTGCCTATGTTGGGCTGGTCGACATGGAAATATAACGTCTATTTCTTGGTGCCTATGTTAGGCTGGTAGAATTGGAAATATAACGTCTATTTTTTGGTGCCTATGTTGGGCTGGTCGACTTGGAAATATAACGTCTATTTCTTGGTGCCTATGTTGGGCTGGTCGACATGGAAATATAACGTCTATTTTTTGGTGCCTATGTTGGGCTGGTCGACTTGGAAATACAACGTCAAGTTTTAAAACATAATCCAGACAAGCCGGCCCCACGACGAAGGGTTTACGAATATAATTTGTAATCCCGCATACAGCCTTCGAAACAGGTGATTCGGAGGCAGGCCGTGTTGTGCTGGTTTCCACTACAAAGGTATGAATGCCGGTCGCCCAGAAAGCAATGGCAAACTACTGAACGTAAACTTGATAAGAAATTACGTACAGTCAACATATGCTGTGGTTGACTGCAACGGTCTGAAAAGGTAATGCAATTAACTTTAATTGAGACAAGACGGGAGTCGGAATGCATGGAATGGCTAGTCACGGCTAAAAGTCCGCTCCACTAGAACTGTACACAATGACTGAAGACAGCCCCGTACTGTCACCTGGTGGTGCTTGCATCTACAATACCCCTATTCTACTCCGACTTAAATCCCACCTAGATCTAGCTTAAGATGGGCACCTGAAAATGTTTAGCGGAGTAAAGGCGGTTGGGGGTAAATGTTAACCTCATCGCAACTCGAACGTGAATTGGTCTATACAAATATCGGGCTACATTATGCCCAATGCGACCGAATGTGTATTAAATAGTCCTGTTTAGTTGTCATGGTTCCCTGTATTGCCACATTTCATGATTATTTTGAAATAATAGGACATGTTATGTATTTTTTTCACCCCTATTTACAGTTATCCTGTGTCTGTAAATTATTATTCAGTCTGAATCAATGTGCCAATTCAATTCGTCTCAATACTGATTCCAAACCATGAACACCCACTCACATATAAGCACGCGCACATATGTGCATACACACACGGGGGTAAAATTATTTAATAAAAATAAAATCACGTTCTTGCAGTAACGTATTTTGTGTTTCATATCGTGTTCCGTACACCCAAATATATTACCTGTCATTTCCATAGTAGTCTATCAAATATATGGCTAATTGTTAATTAATTATCCCCCAAGTAATTTTCTATTATTATCAAAATAAACGTTGATTAAGACAATACAGGGAATCGTAAATACAATATTGCCATTAAGTAAATGGCTTATTTTGTTCTAGTCAATACAAATATGAATGAAATTTTTCAGTAATGCATTTCCTGAGAACGGTCGGACGCCAGTTCGACACTCGGGCTTATAGCCTGTTAAAGTAAGGAGGAAAACTGTCCACCTATTCCTTCGTGCATTCAGGCCTACAAAATGTCACGGCGCTGTCACAACACAGACCCATGCGCAGGAAACTACTTTGGGACACATTATATATCTATATAATCCTTTTACAACCTTAAGGTGCACCGGGTAAATGGTGCTACATCCAAGTTTGTATTGACGACTTGCTACTCGAATGGTCATGTTGCGTGTTTCGCATCGGCCGCCTTTATTTTCTAAGACAGTTCCTGGCACCCACTTTAGCCCGGGGTCCACTTGGTAGCCTGGGTCCACCTGGTAGCCCGGGGTCCACCAGGTAGTCTGGGTCCATCTGGTAGCCCGGGGTCCTCTTGGTAGGCCAGGGTCCACCTGGTAGCGGGAGTCCACCTGGTAGCGTAGCCCGGGTACACATGGTAGCCCGGGGACCATCTGGTAGCCTGGATCCACCTGGTAACCTGGGTCCATCTAGTAGCCTGGGTCATCCTGGTAGACCGGGGTCCACCTGGTAGCCTGGGTCCACCTGGTAGCGTGGGTCCATCTAGTAGCCTGGATCCTCCTGGTAGGCCCGGGTCCACCTGGTAGCTGGGGTCCACCTAGTAGCCCAGGGTCCACCTGGTAGCCTGGGTCCATCTTGTATCCTGGGCCCTCCTGGTAGGCCGGGGTCCACCTGGTAGCTGGGGTCCAGCTGGTAGCGCGGGGTCCACTTGGTAGCCCGGGGTCCACCTGGTAGCCCAGGTAAATTTTAACAATCCTCTCCACTGTAAGCCGACGCTGTGCCGAGGAGGTTACAAACCCAATTCGTAATACAGCGTTCGAAACCCAGCTGAGGGCGCGATCTGCCAGTAGATGGTCTTGCTCTGGATTTCATACAATGGTATGAGTGCCAGTTGTTCAAAAAATCAATGGTAAACTACTGAACGTAAACTTGCTAAGAAATCACAAATAGCCAATGTAGGCTGTGGTTGACTGCCACGTTCTGTAAGGGATAGGCATCTAGTTTGAACTAACTCCAATGTAGATTTGAACTCATGAATCCCGGGTCGGCAGGTTAGCGTCTAGCCACTACGCTACTCCGGCTCCCAAAACACGTATTTCTATATAGAAGCCGGCGTGGCAGAAACGGATAAAAACGGCGATTCCTATATTTCCGTTGCACCGATGACGAGGTAGAGAGTCCATTCCACACACAGGCATTAAATTGAATGGGCTCATTGACTTCTAGTTCGTAAATCAATTACTGAACGAAACATTGCATAGAAAATCAATTTTGCTTTGATCGCAATGACCTGCAAAGTACGCATTGCAAAATATAAAATATAAATGCACACTTTAAAGTATATATTAATATTTATGTGTAATATGGGAAAACGTACTGTGTACTTTTTACGAGATACTAATAATCAACCATATATCTATGCGACCATGGCACAACGTGCATCGCTTTCACAAAATGATTTCAAAGTTCCGAAGATAAGCAGCATCTTGGCTTCCGTACTCGCTTGCCAACAAGTCGTGGGAACAACTGCGGCGGACTTTCAGAAGCAAAAATATGCACGGAAAACTGCCAAAGATGCAAACAAAAAAGAATGTTCTGGTTTGTCCTCGGTTAAGCACGAGACTCACGCAACGCCGCGTATTTATATAACAACACAAACATAATAATAATAACAATAAAGGAAAATTAAATAAAATACATACAGTGATAAAAAAAAAAAAAAAATAGAACGCACATTATTTCGTGAATGGATACACGAAGTATGGTATACGGTTCTACCACAGTTCACAATAATAATTGAGTTTCATTTTTCGGAAAAAATACTTTGGTTAAATGCGAAGTTAATGAATAACAAAGATTATTATTGTGTCGTTACAATGGGAAAGCTGGAGGGTAGAAGAAGCAGGAGGAAAACAAACTGAACAAATTGTCATCGCGGCATTGGGAAAACCAGCCAATCAGTTAGGTGGTTGGATGGTTTTTTATTTTATTTTTTTATTTTTAGTTAGTAAATTGGTTAGTTTATTGGTTGAAAGATTGGTTGATTGATGGGTTGGGTTGACTGGTTAATTGGTTGGCTGACTGGTTGTTTGATTGGTTGATTTGTTGGTTGGTTAGTTAGTTTGGTGGTTGATTGGTTTTGGTGTATTTATTTAGTTAATTCATTGGTTGGTTTGTTTGTTGCTTGATTGGTTGATTGGTTAGTTAGTTAGTTAGTTAGGTGGTTGTTTGGTTTTTGGTGTTTTTTAGTTAATTAATTGGTTGGTTTACTGGTTGATTGATTGGTTTGTTGGTTCGTTGGTTGATTAATTAGTTGATTGATTGATTGGTTGGCTGATTGGTAATTTAGCGCCGATTATTGGGCGCTCTCACCAACCTGGCACCTCACATTGTGTCAACAGCTTCGAGCGGAGGAGAGCACCTCGGAGTGCGAGGAAATCATCATCATCATGATGTGCCATGCTGGTAAGCGTGGGCGGTCATGTATTGCCATCGCACTCGATCACCAGAATCGTGGATCAGCTCAGCGTTCTTGTCTTGACCATACACAGTGATCAAGCCATCAAGGTAATTACTTCTCTGCCCTTCCATCGTTCTCTTCCCCTCGATCTTGCCAGTTGTCACCAAGTTCTCCAAGTCATTTCTTCTCATAATGTGACAAAAAATTGTGACTGTCTGCGTCTAATTTCTCTAATCAGTACGGTTTTCTTTTGTTTCTTGTGGGACTTGGTCATTGGCTTTTCTGTCTGTCCATGGTAGTCTTTGCATTCTCCTCAGAAACCACATTTACACAGCCATCAGATGTTTTTCAGCTTGTCTGCTCATTATCAACGCCTCAATTCCATACTAAAGCACAGGCTCAATGTAGCACGTCAACACTCTATTTCTCGTTGCAATAGACATCCTTTTATTGATCAGTATGTTTTTGATCTTGCAGAAGGCTGCCTTCGCCAAAGCGATTCTGGTTCTAATCTCTTCAAGGCATCTCCCATCAGATGTTATGACTGTTCCGAGATAACTGTACCGATTCACTTGTTTAAGAATACTCCCATTTACTTGCATATTACATTGTGGTATTTCCTTCTTCTTAGTGACGACCATAATCTTTGTCTTCTTACAATTTAATTCTAACCCAAGTTGTTCACTGTGTGCAACAATCGCATCTACTAAATGTTGCAGATCCTGCTCATTGTCTGCATTCAACACTGTGCTATCCACAGATCTAATACATGTTATGACCCCAATGATGATTCCTTTCATATGTCAACATTTCTTCTTCTTCTGCGTTCATGCGGAGTTTTTTTTCGGACGTGATTGCGTTGTGCCTGTTTACAGCAGAGCTGCGTTCTTGCGACGTTAAGCCGACACATCCGACTTCTGTGGGCATTTGTTGACCGGGGTAACCTTCCCGGGGAAAATACTTTCACTGTACAGGGGAAAAAAGATCTGGAGACATTACACATCCCTGTCTCACACCTCTCTTAATAGGCTGATATTGACCTACTTCATTATCAATCTTTATGGCAGATTGTTGTTTCCAATATATGTTTCTTACAAGTCTAAGGTCTTTCCCATTAATTTGCAGATCTTTAAGCATCCTTACCATGTCGACATGTCTCACTTTATCGAAAGCCTTTGTGTAGTCAATAAAGCAAAGGTGTAGATCTTTGTTTACTTCTATAGAACGTTCAATTACTGTTCTCAGTATATACACAGCATTTACTGTGCCCTTGCCTTCTACAAACCCACATTGTTCTTCCCCTATTTCAGGTTGTATTTTCTTTCCAACTTTTTGCATGTTAATTCATAGCAAAATCTTTATGATGTGGCTCATTATACTAATTGTACGATAATGATAAAATTCCAAGGCTCATGATTTCTCCGGGATTGCAATAAATATAGAATTACATAATTCAGGAGGTATATCTCCAGTAAGGTATATTGTGTTCAGCAGCCTGGGGACTTGGTCTATTCCATATTCTTCTAGTGCAGTGATCATTTCTGTTGAGATGTTGTCTGGACAATGGTCCCCCTCTCAAGAAGAAATGAAGGATTACATTAGTTCTGTCTGCCAAGAGACACGGTGAAAATCAAAACCTTTGTTCAAACTTAACCACATAATCACCTTGAACAAAACTACACGCCAACAAAAGATCACACAGAACAATGATGACCCTGAAAATGTCTCTAACTGAAAATTAGCACCAGTAAAACAGAAGTAATGATTATAACCCAAATAAATAAATAAATAAATAAATAAATAAAAAAGAACAACAACAACAAAGATTCATCTAATAGAACATCTGATGGCTGTGGAAATGTAGTTTCTGAGGACAATGCAAAGAATACCATGGACAGACAGAAAAACCGATGACCAAGTCTACATGAAACAAATGAAAATCGTACACTGATTACAGAAATGAGATTTAGGCAGTAAACATTTTTGGGTCCCGTTATGATAAGAAATAAATTGGAGTACTTTATTACAACTGACAAGATCGAGGGGAAGAGAACAATGGGAAGAAAGGATTGCTTGGCCACGTGGAATGGTTCAGACAAGAACACAGAGCTGATCCACGACTCGGGTGGTCGAGTGATATGACGATCATGACTCTCACGCTTATCGACATGGCACATGATGGATGGATAGAACACCGCGGGAAGCAAGTACAGAGCTTCAAGTACCTAGGAAATATAATATCATTACATTTCAAATCAGAAACCGAGATCGAAAATAGATGCATTCAGGCAAACCACCTCATTGGACAAATGACACCAATGCTAAGAACAAACACGTATCAATAGATACTAAAAAGAGGACTCTACAACACAATCTTCCTACCAACTCTATGTTACCAATGCCAATCCTGGACAATGACAGAAACAGATAAAAGAAAATTCATAACAACAGAAATGAGATTCCTGAGAAGAATGCTCAGTGTATCAAGGAGACGGAAAATCAGAAGTGAAGAAATCAGGACTAAAGAGGGTATTATAGCAACGCTATATTTCATCAGGAACAGCAAGTTAAATGGTTTGGCCATATAACCAGATTACCAACAAACAGCATACCACAACAAGCAATGATGTACTGACCAAATGGATCCAGAAGGAGAAGCCTATCACGTAAACGATGTACAGAGGGAATAACAGAGGCCATAAGAATCTCGATACACGAAGCCCATAAACAGGCACTCTCCAGCTGTTTATACTTCAACTCGACAGACACCACAAGGTAGGAGAGAAACACAATGAGATGAGAGATGAGGTAAGATGAGATGAGAGATGAGATGAGATGAGATGAGCGGAGATGAGAAATTGAGAGATGAGATGAGAGATAAGATGAGATGAAATGAGAGAAGAGATGAGATGAGATGAGACGAGAGATGAGATGAGAGATAAGATGAGATGAGAGAAGAGATTAGATAAGATGAGATGAGAGATAAGATGAGATGAGATGAGAGATGAGATGAAATGAGATGAGAGTTGAGATGAGAGATGAGATGAAAGATGAGATGAAAGATGAGATGAAAGATGAGATGAGATTAGAGATTAAATGAGATGAGATGAGAGAAGATATAAGATGAGAGGTGAGATGAGATGAGAGAAGAGATGAGATGATTTGAGAGATGAGATGAGATGAGAGATGAGATGAGATGCGATGAACGGAGATGAGATGAGAGATGCGATGAGATGAGATGAGAGATGAGATGAGATGAGACAAACTGATTATTTTGGTTCTATCATCAACAACAATAAGGACCGCTAAAAAGAAGTCACCGGTCTCCGTGGCGATCGCGTGGCAGACGCGATTCGTAATGCCGCTTACCCGCGTTCGAAACACAGCGGTGACCGATTTGGCAGCAGACCGTTTGAGCTGGTTTTAAAGTGCTGGTATGGGAGCCGGTCGTTCAGAAAGCAATGGCAAACTACTGAACGTGAAACTTGTCAAGATATGAACAACGGCAGTAAAATGTTGGTGTTGACTGCAACGTCCTGTAAAGGATATGCAACTTTAAAAAAAGAAAAGAAGTCAAGCACATATCAGTCACAGCCTTGCAGAGATTAAAAAGTCTTTAGTTCAGCTGAATTGAGTTGAGTTGAGTTGATTGAATTCAGTTGAGTTCAGTTGAATTGAGTTCAGTTGAATTGAGTTGAGTTGAGCTGAGTTCGGTTGAATTGAGTTGAGTTGAGTTGAGTTGAGTCAAGAACCGACATGACAGCACTCAGGTCATTGCCATGCATGCTCCTCCTCATCTTCAACACCCACAGTCCTAGGACTCCTGAGTGTCAGCAGATCCTCTGGTCACTCCCCACAGCACCATTCTCTCCAGGCCGTGATGATCTATCTGTTTTTCTGCCCTATACACACGACCCTATAGGGGCCCTGTCTACGTCTGCCGTATGCACAATACCCCACCCAGCGGTGTAGACTCAGCCTGTCTGCTCATTTCACACCACACCAGCGTGTCTTAGGAAAAAAATCCATCAGAACTCTCTATGTTTGATAGTATTAAAGCCTGCCACTCTGCCCGAATCATGCCTGTCTTCAGCTTTCTCATTATTCTTTGTGAGTCCGTTACAGTCACGACATGTTTGCGCTGTTTGTCTTTCAATCAGCGGAACGTCGTTGTGACTTTCTCCACCTCCATTCTCAGACTTGATGCTGTTGTATCATATACCAGGCTCTCCTGCATCAAACACCGTCCACCAACCTACGCACAAACCCCCAGGCAGTTCTTTCACCTCTCCGGACAGAGGCATCCGTATCTATGGCACACCATCAACATTATTGAGAACATGCATCTTTTCTGTGTCAATACCGGAATGCGGATCGTGAACAATTTCACATTCGCTAAAGAAGATAATTGTGGATGTTGAACTGAAATGTTACAGAACAGTTCTCAGAATATAGTGGATCAATAAAGAGTAAAATACTGACATTCTACGAAGGAGCTTCAAATGAAAACCTCAGATGTGGGATAGAAATTACAATAACCATGCCGTTGTCTCGTAAACTGCCAATATTCTTGTTAAGAATGTCAAGAGTGTTAAGCACGTGACATCACTATGCAAGCGACCAGGTGACTTCATAAGGAGAGTGTAAAGATGGCTTTATACTTTTGACATGCACCGAAGAGGAGCAGCGTTCTGTCCGGTTTTTTTGTTTTTTTAAATCAATGAAACCTGTAGAAATTCATCGGCGAATGAAGGTCCTGTATGGTTATGCATGCTTGTCAGTCTAGCAAGTGTATGAGTGGAGTAGGAAGTTTCAAACCGGCGTGACATCTGTGACAGACTGTTCAAGACCAGGACAGGCATACCGAGTAAAGACCCCAGGATTCCAATCATCTGATCGACGCTGGAAGACTTGCACTGAGCGCAGTGGTGGCTACATGGACAAATAATACATGTGTTCTTTACTTGTTCAGAACACACACACACACACACACACACACACGCTCACGCACACACACGCTCACGCACACGCACACAAATACGGGGTGTATTTTTAATGACTGTGCAGTGTTTTAAAATACTGCCGGTCCAAGTTTTGTATTTACCTATTATGTTGCAGGAACGTTACAGAGGGTGAATACAAAACTTTAACCGGCAATATTTTCAAACACTGCACAGTCATTAAGAATACACCCTATACTTTGGCCATATTAAATGTCACAGTGGCGTGGAGAGGACAGTGATAGGGGACATGATACCGGCGAGAAGAGCCAGGGATCTACGGGTATGAAGATGGACACAAGCCATTGCAGACAGCTTGAAAATGAGAGTGCACGAGACGGGAGAATGGCCGAGTGGTCCAGAGAATTCTCAGCTGACCGCGTGAGAGCCGCTTTCTAAAGAGGACCCACACTGCATGATGATGATGATGATGATGACTAGTGTGATATGATATCCGTGAGTAGGTTTACTTTTTCTAACAATTTTACCAGAGTAGTCACTTTACGTCCTACTCTTTGCGATTCCAAATTGCCGAGAAATTTAAAACTGTTTGTTTTCAGGCCTGTTTTTCATGTTGCATATATTGCCAAATTGTGCTTTGGTTAGAGCTTTTAGGCCAAAACATTTGGAAAGTCGCCTTGGCGAGGTGATTTGGACGCTCGCCTGTCAATCCGGTGCTGGTATGTTTGCATCTTCGTGGAGGCGGCAATATTTCTATAATGGACCTGCTCTCCCAGGTCGACCCTACCAAACATTGGTACCAAACATAATTTGGGAAGTAAATGATGTGGTGGCGATACTGACCGTATAGCTCATCGAGGGCAGTTTGGTCTATAAAAACCTCACCATTTACCCAATAACCTCACGATGTGGAAAAGGGTCACTTCCTAAACTCGTAAATCCCCTTGCAAGGTAAACAAACAAAATGCTTAATTATTTTGGTGAATTCAGACTACCAACGGTGCAGTAATTCCGAACATGTGGAATCAGCGAGGTGTTCCATAATTTTACTTAATTCCTCACGTTACATTCAAGAACCAGGAATTGTGCACGTGTAGGCGGCTGGGTGTATGAAAAACAAATATGGCATCAACACCGACCCTCAACTTGTTTGCTTGAGCATCCAGGGCATAAAAACATGGACCGTTTGTTATTTCTTGGCCGTGGTTTCTCTCGCCAATATCCCACAAGTACTTGGTATTTGAATCTTCGGCCACGCCTCGGCTCGGATGTGATATTTTCTGTTGTTCTTACCGTAGAGTTTCCTGACATTCGACATGTAACCATGACCTAATTTTGAGTGTCTGTAGTTGCTGGGTCTATTTTCCTCGTGAATGTTTGTCTAGAAATAATAAGCATTACGAACGGCAACTGCTCGTGTTGTAAATGCAGGACAGAGCTATTATATTGACGTTAGTCTGTCCGTGACTTATTTTCAAGTCGTCAGACCATGAACTCTGACCTATATTTTCATTGCGTCGTGTCAACTGTGACGTTGTCAAAGTCCCAAAATCCTCGTAGGCATGTCTAATTCTCCTCCTTCTCCCCACCTCCTCCACTTCTTCTTCTTCTTCTTCTTCTTCTTCTTCTTCTTCTTCTTCTTCTTCTTCTTCTTCTTCTTCTTCTTCTTCTTCTTCTTCTTCTTTAAAACTGTATGTTGCAAAGTGTGTGAAGTAACGTGTTTGCCGACAAGCGGTTCCATGTATAACAACAGCGCAGCACACGAATACACAAGTGAGGTTCCCAATTCTGCTTCAGAGACTCTCAGCAAGTATTGCTACAGAAGACAATGTCCACCATCTAAAGTAAGACATTAAAGTCTTCTAAGTATTGGTACAGAAGACAAAGTCGACCATCTTAAGTAAGACATTAGGGTCTTGCAAGGATATGACAGAATCACCAATGTGGAGCTCATGGAGAGAACTAAACAAATCTCAGTGAACCAAGAGGGACACTAGTAATAGGGAAACTGGCCGGAAGGCAAACATCAAACCAGCTGGATTACGCTGGAGTTCAATGCGAGCGAACAAACAAAAATATCTCTATATACTAATGGGAAGGTTTACTTTCTTCTGATAATTTGTTCCACAGAGGTAACCTTGCTGTCAACTCTTTGCGAATATTTTAACTTGCATAACTTGCATCCTGTATTTTTGCCTGTATCTAAGAGATTAGGGGGACGTGTGATATCATTATTTACCAATGGTTCTTGAAAATATTCCCAACCCTCTGCAGGGATTGATGTAGAAATTGCATTTTTATTGAAAAAAATTGTCAAACTTGCCAAACCTGCTTTCCATAACTTTCAGTCAACGTTCTTTCATAGTTTGCTATCGGTTATGAAAGATCATATATTTTCTCTCACGCATATCTACATATTGTGGCGCAGCGGCTAAACTCTAGCCTTCCAGATCGGCTCTCTTGGGCCTGCATCCAGGCTAATTTTTAAAACTGACCTAGGCTCCGAGGTCGACCCAGCCAAAAACAGGTACACGGGAATTTTTTGGGAAATAAATTCTAACATTGTGATACTGGCCAAAGGTAATAAAATAGGGAAAATTGGACGAGGCACGGAAGTCGTGTGGTCGAGTGGGTAAGTCGCTCGCTCTTAACCTACCAATGCACTGATTGCGAGGTTTGTCTACATCGATCAGTTGGACTTAAACCTTGACTTCTTGTAAATTACAAGCATCTCAGATGTCGGAGTGGCTTCGCCTGATGGGGAGGGACACAAGTAATATGGAAAGCTAATCCACACTCAAAATCACTCCAGTGACTACGCTTGAGTTCAAAGCTGGCGAACGGGGAAAAAGACACAAATTTAATATGTAACTTTTGGTAGAATAGAAAACATCATCATCATTACTAGATGAGGTCAGCGTGACCGAATGGATAAGATCGCTCGCTCTTAAACATCCGGTGTCCTGTTGTCAAGGTAGCGGGTTCTACAATAGACCGGTTAGTTGGACTAAAATGTTGACTTCTCGTCCTTGAATTGGGACGTAAATTACAAGTACCTCAGAAATCGGACTGGGTTCACCTGATAGTGAGGGACACTGGTAATAAAGAAAGCTAACCCACACGCAAAAATCAGTCCAGTGCACTAGAATAAGCAGCTTGTGCATGGACTACGCTTGAGTTCAAAGCTAGCGAACGAAAGAAAAAATAAATCATGATTAGGTTCGTTGCAGCACATCGTCCTCATCAGGGTCCTGTAGGAGAGATGCTCGATCTGTCACCAGTTACTTCACCTCGTGAATTTAATTGTGACTCTCAGTGGTGAATTGGGTAAACCGTCTGCTCGCAATCCGAAGGTTGTGGGTACTATTCCTGGCTTCATCATTCGGTTCACGGGTGAAGTTTTCTCGGAGACTCTTGGAGGTCGTCGCTGGGGCTACGGAGTTCGTGCTTTGTGCGATGCTTTCGGTAGGCTGTCATACGGAAAGAGACCAAGCCATATGGATAGATCCCGATGCAATGAACTCGATACTCTCGATAAACCCCTTTATGTACATTAAAACATGGCTTTTCGTCGATAATCCGTCAGAAAACAATCGGCGAAATTCGAAACCGACGAAAACTGTGGAATTTATTTCCATATAAATCAATGTAAATCCAAATAATTTATTCTAGAACAATGGTTTTCAATTTTTTGTGTGTGGCCCATGCAGCCCTCACCATATGTTCAGAATGTCACCCTTTTGTATTTCCTCCCTTTAAACCCCCCCCCCCCCCCCAATCCCCCACACAGTATACGTAAAAATGGAAGTTAAATTTAATAACACATACTAGAACAAGTCTATACATCTACATGAAACGTGATTTGCAGGTCTACTTACGTTAAAAAAATGAATTTCAGAAGGGCGAGAAGTACAGAACCGTAAAGTATGTAGGGAAAATCAATATCAAGTAATCGGTTCTTGCATTAACGCGATTTTGAAATAATCTTAACTCTCTCTCTCTCTCTCTCTCTCTCTCTCTCTCTCTCTCTCTCTCTCTCTCTCTCTCTCTCTCTCTCCCCCCCCCCCCCCCCCCGAAACAATACATTCCCCACTGGTTGAGAACCACTGTTATATAAACCCCAAATTACATACCAAAAACACATTTCATAGAGAATAAATATAGTGTTTGGCCTAAGACTTGTCCGAACTAGCACCTTTGCCGTTCCTTGTAACACTGTGTATGCCAGTACGCCTTTTGAATTTTTCAAACCATCCTCTGCTGGCCTTAAAATCACTAAGTACAATAATACCTGTCCCAGGCATGTTCTTAATGAGATTGGAATACAAAATTTCACATATGATTGCCTCCGAAACAGAATCGCTATCTAATTGGTTTTGATTTATCCAAAGTAATAATAACTGTTCTACATCTTCAGTTGTTTGCGATCTCTGTTTCATTGGCACATTCATGCCTTTCGCTATCATAAGCCTACTTTATTGCTTCTTTTATCGCCACAATGGAACTTGTCGAGGATGGCGACTTCCCGTACATGCGGCCGATTTCAGTAATCTTAATGCCGCTCTCGTATTATATTATTAGCAAGTGATGCTCACACAACGAAAAACAACGCTAAACTGAGCAGAAGAACGCGTGGGTCCCATTGTTGTCGTAAAATTAGCAGTGAGGTCATGTGGGCACGCCGACGAAATCTGAGGCAACCGACGAAAACTGAAACAAATTTTTCGCGGCAGAAATCGACGAAGACTGAAACCGACGATAATTGAAGGCAACATAAAACGAGATGATCATCATCATGATCATCATCATCACAGTGCACACAGTCAACAGCTAGGAATATAATTAAATTGTAAGAAGACACAAATTATGGTCGTCACTAGGAAGAAAGAAATACTATTATGTAATATACAAGTAAATGCGACTATTCTTAAACAAGTGAATCGGTACAACTGTCTCGGATCAGTCATAACATCTGATGGGAGGTGCCTAGAAGAGATTATAACAAGAATCGCTAAGGTAAAGGTAGCCTTTTGTTAGATGGAAAAAATACTGACCATTAAAATGATGTCAATTGCAATGAGAACAAGAGTGTTGAAGTGCTACATAGAACTTATTCTTTTGTACGGATGTGAAACGTGGACAATGAGCAGATAAGCTGCAAAAACATAATCATAATGGCAGCGGGGTAGTGGTTTTTGAGGAAAATACAAAGACTACCATGGATAGACATAAAAATCAATGAGCAAGTCCTACAAGAAACAAATGAGAACCGTAAACTGATTGGAGACATTACGCGTATTCAGTCAAGATATTTTGGGCACATTATGAGAAGAAATTAACTAGAGTACCTGGTGATAACTGGCAAGACTGAATGGAAAAGAACAAGGGAAGGCGAGCGAAGAAGAAGGAGAACGAACGAGCAACGAACTTTAATTTCAAAGTGTCACAAATTGGGTAAGCAGGCCCGTCTTACAATCGGCCCTTCCAATCACTCATCTTTTGTACATCAGTTATGTATTGTGCATGTTACAAGTATATAAAAGCATGTAAAACAACGGCATGTACAATAACGGGGCCCTATTCTAGAAACCCTGGTTTACAGGAATGACATTGTAGTTCTCCAGGAGACGAGACTGGGTGATCAGCTTCTCCGAATTGCCGGCTTCAAATGTTTCTACAACAGACGACATCTGGGAATGGCGATTCTCATTCGCGACAGCATAGTGGCGTCAGAGCTAGACATGTCCAGTTGGTACAGTGACAATATACAAATACAGGCGTTAAGAGTTCAATCCAGTCTACCATTCGTGTTGGTTAATGTTTATGCCCGCAACGCGAGTATGGATTCCCAGAAGTGGCAGTGCTTATGTGACATATTAGGTCACGAGAGAAATGTTATTTTCTGTGGCGACTTCAACGCTAAAGGCAGATCATGGGGAAACATTTCCTCCAACACACAGGGGGAGGAGCTCATTACTGCGCTTGAAACCATTGACCTGGTTTGTATCAACAGTGGCTGTGTCACCAGGACAGCAAACCGTCTAGGCGATGAGGACAGTGCTATTGATCTGGCGCTGATTTCTCCTTCACTCACTACAGTGTGTAGATGGGGTGTCCTAGGACACCACGGCAGCGACCACCACCCTTGCAGCATATTGGTGGAGAAAGTCATAACCAGGAAGCACAAGCTAAAGGTCAAGACTTTCCAGTATGACAGTACAGGGCAAGATCAGGGCAAGATGTGGTGACTAAAATAAGACGTGACAAGCGCAGAAAGATTCAGGGCAGGAATAAAAGTTGGGATCAGCCACCTTGGTGGAATTTCGAGGTGGAGTAGACTTGGGTGGATAAGCGTAGTGCTGTAAGGAGATGGCAAAATGCCAAGAAGAACAGAGCTGGTCATCCTAGTCCCTGTATGCACTTAGAAAGAGAGATGCACACAAAAGTAAGCTATTTCAAAAAACTGGTCAAGGTGGTTAAAAGGGAAAAATGGGCAAAGGTGTGTCAAAGAGTAAGCACAGACAAGTCACTGAAATTGTTCTGGCGACTACATAAAAGCATGAGTCGGGTAGTCAAGAATAAGAGCATTTCTGACTTCCAAGGTGCTGACCTCATCTGGCAGAGGACTGACGAGGACAAGAGCAAAGCCCTCTCTGAACGCTATCAAGAGCAGAGCAACCAGACAGACAAGGGAGGCCGAAATCTTTCCAATGAGGTCACCTCAGACAGGTGCAAGGCCCAGAACACTTCGGATGAAGACACAGTGACAGTGAAAGAAATCAAGGCTGTGCTTCGACGATCAAACAACAGCACTCCAGGGCCTGATGGCATAAGATACGACGACATCAATAGATGTACCGACAACGAGCTAGAGGAACTAGCAGAGATGTACAACAACAGTACAGGGAGTGCTAGCATCAAGGAGGAGTGGTTACACAGCTATCTGATTCCCTTGCCGAAGCCTGGCAAAGACCACACAAAAATTCAGGGATATCGAGTTATAACCATGCAGAATACAATAGGCAAGCTGCTGGAGAAGTTAATTGCCAGGAAAATATCAAGCCAGCTAGAGAGACAAGGTGTTTTCCTACCTACCCTGGGTGGGTACCGTCCAAAAAGAAAAACCTGGACGAATGCAGCAGTTTTTGCCCATGATGTCTATGAAGGTTTCCACTCAGGCATTGAAACCTTTGCTGCAGCGATTGATCTTGAGGACGCGTACAACAGAGTACCATTGGATGTTTTAATGCTTCAGCTTCTTGAACTCAAAATAAGTCCATTCCTCCTTAGTTGGATCGCTGCAGCCCTCTTCCAACGGAAAGTAGTTTTTAGATGTGGCAGTTGGACTTCGGAACCAACAACAATATATCCTGGCCTACCACAGGGATCACCATTATCTCCGGTACTGTTCAACGCCTACACAGTGAGAATCACCAGTGAGCAGATCACTGGACCTGGCAGGACATTGTCATATGCCGATGATGTTTTAGTGTATCGTCAGGGTAAGGATAGAGATCAGGTTGCTGTGGAACTACAAACCGAACTCAATCGCATAAGTACTTGGTGTGATGAAGCTGGGGCAATGGTCAACCCAACAAAGGCAACAGTGACTTGGTTCTCGTTGAATAATCATATTGTCAACACTCCAACACCAACTGTAAAGCTGTGTTCAGAGACGGTGGAAAGAACGCAGGCAATGAACTACCTGGGGATACGGTTTGATCAAAGCGTTGCTTATAATGAGCACATAGACCAGGTGATAACAAAGGCCAAGCGGGGTTTGGCTGCGATGCGGGTGATGGCGGCAGCAAACTGTGAGCAGCGCCATCTATGTCTTCTGTACGAGGGGCTGGTCATGTCTGTTTTTGAGTACGCGATGGCAATCCTGACTCTCAGCCGTAAGCAGATAGAAAGGATGGAAAGGATACAGAATGAAGCTATGCGCATTATTCTTGGATGTACAAGAGATACAGCATGCAGGGCGATGCGCTACCTTCTTGATTTTCCAACCATTGAAGACAGAATACAAGTTTGCAGAGCACGCGCCTACCTCAGAGTTAACGCAAACACACAACATCCACTGCATAGTGAAATTATGAAGGTGAAGGGCAGCAGGTTAAAAAGAGGAAGGTCGTGGATGGGTCAAGCCGAAGACATTCTTCAACAGGTGTGTTCACTTGAGGACTTAGAAGCTGGCGAGGAGTGAGTACAAGTGCCAACAGATTTCTGCACATCCTTTTCAGTTTGCATCCAACTAAACAGAAAATGCAGACACGAAAATCCGGCTGCTGTGGAGGCTGAAGTACAAGCGTTGATTTTCGAGAATTCGCTAGACGGTGATGCTGTCATCTACACAGATGGGTCGGTCGTCCGACATGTGAGAAGCTCATGGGCCTTTACGGCTCGGGCCGGAGGGAGAATTGTGAAGGAGGACTCTGGTGCTTTTGCTGAGACCACAAGTAGCCTGACTATGGAAGTCATGGCAGTAAGTAAAGCAATAACATGGCTCGAGACACAGACATTCACTAGGGCATGTTTCCTTAGCAACTCAATGAGCATGCTCAAGAGGATAGAGATGGGGTGGATCCGAAGAGAATGGTTGCTGTCTCTGGAGCGGTCTCGGCTGGCAAAGATTAGTTTCATCTTCGTGCCAGGGCATGCGGGAGTACAATAAATGAGCGGGCTGACAAGCTCGCAGGTGAGGCTACTGTGGAGGACGGACGCGCCATGGACCAGGCTGTACATTCTGAATGCTCTACGAGAAGTAAGACTTTTGCGTGAACCAAGTGATGACTGTGAATCTACAACCATGGCCAGACTGCGAGAACAGCAAATTAAAAGAGGGGTGGCCAAACAAGAACACTACGCAGGAAGCCAAAGAAGATTGATAAACCAACACAGAACTGGAGTCGTTAGCCGCTAAACGCAGTGGGATTTGCTGTAGAGGGGATCCGAGCACTTATTGACTGAATGGTTCGATGTGCAATGAGGATGACCTGTCGATTAACTAAGTAACTAACTAAGTAAGCATGTTACATTCACATAGTATTATAAAAGCATCTAGAAGTAAATATCTTATATCTGGATGGTTTGACCACATAGCATGGTCGAGAAAAGAACACAGAGCTGACCCACAACTCTGACGATCGTGTAAGATAGCGAAACATGACCGCCCACGCGTATCGGCATGGCACATGATTACAATCATCATCATCATCCGCGGGCAGTGGTTTACTCCGCGGAGAACTTTCCCACCAAAATTCTTCAGAAACTGCGCTTCAACATTAATCAGATGACCTGCCTGCTGCTATCTTGTTTAAATAATTTATAATATGTGTCACGATGTTCTTCATGATAAGCGAGTGAGATGGTCTTTGTCTAGGTTACACTGCTCCTTTATGTCATTACAGAGTGTAAGTTGAGCTAGCCTCCTGTCTCATAATACAACTCACCCCTGCAGTGCACATCCACCAGTCATTAAACAAGATTGAGTTGGCGCACATAATCCTTTAATGCAGTAAGAACACGGACAAACGGAACATGTTTATACATCCAGAACACAATGTAATCCACCGAATAAATACATCCTCCTCACAACTTAATTCGCACACATCACTGCCTTCTCAAGGCCTCCTTAATGTCAGATCCACCAGACAGTTATCCAGCTACTATCCACGGCTGGACCTCACACAATATAACCCACACACTGGGTCTAGGCCTGCACTAACTATCCAACCCACTCTGGGGTTTAGGCCTCAATACACTATGTCTGCTGATAACCGGGCTCAGTCTTTAATCCTTAGTCTCAGAATTCCCATCACTGAAAACCCACAGGGCAGAGTTCTATAACTAACTCCCCTATCATTCACTTTGCAGACAACGGACCTACCCTTCTCTGGTCCTGACACTCCACTGTCCAAAACAACCGACCCTCAGTCGGTCTCAGCCCCAACTGCCATTTCAGTCTCCTGACTTCACACAAAACTAAACTGCCTCTCACCCCATCCACCCTGGGGGTCTCCACTCACCCTCACCATTATTTCTCATGGCTGGTTGTTTTTCTCGTAGTCCCGCTACAAAGGTCACTCACCTCAATGTCAATGACCCAGGCATATGTCATTATCCCCCTCTTAAAAGAAAACATCGTTTTCAAATGTTGGGAGACTAAAACTTATTAACTGAGTCAGTGCCAAACAAAAAATGGGTTTTGCCCAGCAGAAATTGATGGCAGAAAATGGGAAGTAGGGGTGTCTCATAATAATGATATAAAAGTTGTTAAAATGGTAGTAAATATATTGTATTATATATCAAATTAAAGGACATTGCACAAGGAACACATTGGCATTGCTACTGTTGCTAAAAGTTAAAAATATAATAATAATATTAGCAGATGGTGTAAAAAATAAATTGATGACAGAGGTGACAAGTACGTGAAATTTCCACTTACCAAGGCGCTACTACTCCAACGCTGTTTATTATCCAATGAAACTTACTGAATTATGATAACTACACCACTGTGCTACACAAATATCACTAGAACGGCTCCATAACACCAATAAATCAAAATAAAAACATACTATTTTGAAGCGAATCATTGTCACATAAAATAGAAAATGTCGGAAAATCACGAAGCAGGTTTTGACCATTTTCTCCTGATAAACACAAAATTTACGCTATTTTTTTAAAGTTATAATTATTATTCTTTTAAATTTAATTATTTAAACACTTCTTAAATACTTTGTGATAGGCAAAGCAAACTTTATGGGCACAAATGTGGCCCATAGCTAATTCTACATGATGACAAACTTTCACGGTTAGCGGCTAACCAGCTAAGGTAGCCGGTTACTTTTGTTTACATTCATACACAGTTAATTTTAACCAAACAACCACATTTAACATGTGCTATCAGTTTAGAATCGTTCACAAAGTCCTTTAAATCAGAATAATTACAATCTAAATTGTTTAAAACTATTATCTAATGTAAATATGTGGGGCCGAAAATCAGGGTCGATGCCGTTGTCAAATCAGAAAAGTAAACAAAACTTTTAACTAAGAATTTTCCCTCAATATTCATCCATTTTCTGCCTCCATTCTGCATTTTCATGGCCTGTGTGTAAATGAAAAACCTTCTTCATACGAAAAACGTAATTTCGGGGTATTCAAATTAAGATTTTCATGCAAACGAAACAAACAAACGAACTGCTAAGATCTTGGCAATACAGTGATCAAGGGGCAAAAAAGTTGAGACTGTTTGGCAACTTAGTGATCGTCGGCATCGAATCAGTTAAATATGTAACCCCGACATATTGCCTGGGTAGCCCTAAGTATGGCTTCATCTCACTTTAACTACCACACTAAATAATACGTCGAATAGTCATAGTACACTTCCCTATTACTGACACATCAATACAACCACCTTTCCATCTTGTGTACCAAAGTATGAGCTAACAACATCACATAATAATCAACATAACATAGCATTATATTTATGTACCCGCAGGTCTATTAATATCTTCCATAACACACGAACTATGTCACTTTGCTAATAATTGTTCCATGAATACATGTCGAGGCGCTGCATTGCCTCTGTCTTCCATCACTATCTGGAGAGTTTGTGTAATGACCATATATCAGGTGGTTCTTTTCTTGCATCCACCCGCCTCTGATTCCTGTCGATGCTGTGTCTACCCTTCATATACCCATGCCTCATGTTTCCTATATCTTTAAAACATCTGTTTGCTAATCCTAACCCTGGTTCAGTGATGCCGTTAACACTCTTTTGAACTGCCTTAACTTTGCTTTCTGCATATTGTACCGTTACACTGGAGTCTCTGTTTAGTCTGACCTCTTTATTAAATCCTGGCCAGTATACCTGACATCCTGCTCTCTGCTGCTTACGCCTTATTCCTATGTGCCCTGCACATGCCCTATCCTGAGCTGTTCTTGTATATCGGTCTCTATGTGCTAACGGTACTACTACTTGCCCACGTGCAGTTCTGCCATCTGAAAACCGGCGAGTGAGAACATTGTTCTTCATTCCGAAGCAATATCTACCCTTCTTTGATTACCTATGTCTCACTTTACTACACCCTTGGAAACATTTGTCGAGAGTAGTATCTTGTCTCTGGGATTCCCTACAGCTATATTTGAGATCCATTCTCACCTGCTCAGCTGTGCTATCCTTGTCTTCTGTGTCTACTTCAAGTGCCTCTTTTTCTTCAGCTATACTCTCTAATTTAGGTTTTCTTTTGGTAACTACCTCGTTACTACTTAACCTATGTTTTTGGTCCCAATAAACTACTTATTCTTCTGTATAATCTTTAACTCCTGGCACATTTCCGATGATCAGATCTGCCACTGGTGAGTCTAAAACACACACTGCCACTCATCCTGTGATATATGGTGTTTTTACTGTTATCACGGCTACTGGGTAGAATTCTACTGTCCCATTAAATGTAATGCACCTAATCTTTTCCCTGTGTAATCAGAGGGATGCACTAAACTCTTTCCAACTCCGATGGATGTACATCCGGAATACCTAATTGTTAACGCTGGCCTATCATTAACAAATCCATGATGCATCTTCAAATATCCTCCTGCGTGCACTGCTGATCCTGCCTTAACTGTGTGACCACACATTAAGACTGGTTCACTGTCTTTATCAAACAGAGGTTTGCATCGACTACAACTCTCCTTGTTAAATGTTTCAATCACATGGGCTGCATTAGAGTTTTCAGTTTCTCCCATCGTACACTCATAGCTGAAATGGTTCTTTTTTCCACATTTGAAACAGATGATCTCCTTCCTTACGTTACTCGTTGGCTCACTGGATGGTTGTACATCACACTGTGCTGCCTTGTGTCTCCAGCTCCCACAATTCCAACATCCGACATAACTATTTGGACGTCTCTGAAAATTGCCCCTTTTGTATGGATAACGTCCTGCTCTGCCAAAATGGTTGCCACGGACACCATTGTCTTTAGGTCCTTGTTGCTCATATTTCTGTGCCGAATCCACACTCTTCGATCTTGGTCTAATAACTGGATTCTGGTCCTGTTTCGTATACGCTGCACAGACTATTTCCTCACTCATTTGTCTACCAATAGAACTGTTTGGATGTGCAGTCATATAATTTTGCCCTAACTGAGACATTGTGTCTATGTCCTTTGGTTTACGTTCTTCAAAGAAAGCCACTAAATTAGTATTGCATGAAGATAATACCTTGTCTCTTAACACTAAATCCACTAATCTATTAAAATCTTTCCCTACTTCTGCAAGCTCCATCCATTTATTAAATGTGTTCTTTACTGTATTGACAAAATCTGTAAAATCCTGATTTGTCTCTGGCACTAATTGTCTAAACTTTGTTCTGTATCCATGTTCAGTTAGTTGGAACTTTGTAAGCAGGCGTTGACGCAAAATAGTGTAATTGTTTCTTTCTTCCAAAGGTAAATTAAACATGGTATCTAGGGCCTTACCCGTTAGATACTCGCCCAGTCTAATAGCATACTCACCTTCTGGGATGCCTAACACTTTCGCTGATGCTTCGAATCTCGACAAATAAGATTCCAGGTTGGCTCGGTTCGTAAAATATGGCAGTTTTAGTCTCTGTGACTGCGAAGGTCTTCTGCCTTTCTCACTTTGACCTTTAGATGATAGTTCTAGTTTTCTGAGTTTAATTTCTGTTTCCATTTGACACTTGAGCTTCTCTTTCTCAATTTCCATTTTCATTTGTGTCTCTTTCTCTTCCTGTAAACGCTTGTTTTCCATTTCAGCTAACTTTACTTCCTGTAGGCGTTGGGCTTCAGCTAACTTTTCTTCCTGTAGGCGGTTTTGTTGTTCCATTTCTAGTTTCACTTGTGTATCTCTCTCTTCCCGTAGACGCTTGGGTTCAGCTACCTTTTTTTCCTGTAGGCGTTTTGCCTCGCCGTCATTATGCCTCTCCTCTCTTTCCCAGTGTTGAACTTCTTTCAATTTTGCTTCTGCAAACTCCTGTAACTCTTTGCCCTTCAGGCCTATTAGTTCACCTGCTTCGATGTATTCCATTAAAGTAGGCATCTTGGAATTGTGGACAATTAACTGTCCTTCAGTCAACTATCAATATACAGACCGTGCTACTAGTCTTTGTGTACCTTCCCTAAGTACACCACTACTCACTGTGTACGTAACTTCGTAGTACTAATAATATCACTCTGTACTCACCCAGTCACTCTGCAAGCCCTAGGTAGTGAGAGGGTACCTATACTCCCTTATATATATATATATATATATATATATATATATATATATATATATATATATATATATATATATATATATATATATATATCTTCTTCTTCAGCTTTCCGAGCCATTGAGGTTCTTTGCTGCAAATACAATCCGTCTCCATTCGTCTCTCTGGTGGACCTTCTCTTGCCAGTCGTTGATTCCAAGTGCTTGTAGGTCTGTACATGTATTATCTCTCCACCGTCTTCTTGGTCTACCTCGGGGTCTACGGTCATTTATTTCCTGAGTGTAAGCGAGTTTTGTTTCCCTATTATCTTCCATTCTTTCTATATGCCCCAGCCATTGTAGTCTATTAGCCTTCATGATACCAGTGATTAGCGGGGACTTAAACAGATCATAAATGTCTTTGTTACTTCTTCTTTTCCACTCTCCACTTTGTGTATCCCTAATGGGTCCAAAGATGCGTCTTAAAATTTTGTTCTCAAAGGTTTGTAACAAGGCTTCGTCTCCTTTCGTTGTACTCCAGGTTTCAGAGCCATACAGCACAACTGGTCTGATCAGTGTTTTGTATATTGTGATTTTGGTGTTACGAGATAGTGCCTTTGATTTTAGTAGATGTAGTGCATAGTATATCTTATTTCCAGAGTTGATTCTAGTTTGTATTTCTTCCTTTGTGATGTTGGAGCAGTTGAAGATTGTACCCAGGTGTTTGTATGTTTCCGATCTATTAATGGTCATATTATCTATTTGTATGTGGCCAGAGTTTTTAGCCATTCCGTCTCTTGAAATTACCATATATTCTGTCTTATCTTGGTTGATAACCAGCCCCATCTGTTGGGCTTTTTCCTTTAAGTGAGTCAATATTTCCAATGTCTTTTGTTCACTTTGCCCTATAATATCTATATCATCTGCATAACCAAGCAGCTTGGATGTTCCTCCAATATCACATTCCTCCTTTATCTTCTTTACAACTTTCTCTAGAGCCAGATTGAAGAGTAGCGGCGATAGTGCATCACCCTGTTTCAGTTTCAAGACAGATGTTATTTGGAAGGGGTCTGATTTCCTGCTTTTATATGTTACTATATTATAAGTATTTTCCATGCATAGTCTGGTCATGTTGATTAACTTCCTTGGTATTCCAAATTCCTGCATAGCATTCCATAGACTATTCCTATGGACACTATCATAAGCCTTTTTAAAATCCACAAAATTGTTATGGAGATCTCTTTTATATTCCCAATGTTTCTCGCCTATTTGTCGTAAGATAAATATCTGATCTATTGTTGATCTGTTTTGTCTAAAACCCGCCTGGTAGTCACCTAATATGTCTTCTGAATATGGTTTTAGTCTATTTAGTAATACTGCGGATAGTATCTTATAGCTTGTGGACAGTAGTGATATTCCTCTATAATTTCCACATTGGAACTTGTCTCCTTTCTTAAAGATAGGTATCAATAATGACTCTTTCCAGTCATGGGGTAATTCTTCTGTCCTACAGATTTTTATTATTAGTTCGTATAGCTTTAGATGTAATGCATGGCCACCTGCCTTTATAAATTCAGCAGCAATTCCACCAGTCCCAGTTGCCTTATTGTTTTTAAGTCGTGTGATTACATACTGGATTTCTTCAAATGTAGGTTCTTCAATTTGTGGTTCGCATGTTAGAACCTCTTCCTGTGAGAAAATGTTACTTGGAGCTTCACAATTTAGTAATTCAATAAAATATTCTTTCCATGTCATCATCATCTCATCATGTTCCTCTTGTACCTTGCGGTGTCGAGGTGAAGTATAAACTTCGTGAGAGTGCCCGGTTATGGGCTTCGTATATCGACATTCCCATGGATTCTGTTATTCCCTCCGTCCAACGTTTACGTGGTCGGCCTCTTCCTCTATTTCCATCTGGTCTGTACATCATTGCTTGTTGTGGCATGCTGTTGACTGGTAACCTACTTGCATGGCCAAACCATTTGACTTGCTGCTTTCTAATAAAATCTAGAGCAGCTTTAACCACCACTTTAGTCCTGATTTCTTCATTTCTGATCTTATCTCTTCTTGATACGTTGAGTATTCTTCTCAGGAACCTCATTTCTGTTGTTGTGTTTTTTCTTTTCTCTTTTTCTGTCATTGTCCAGGTTTGGCATTGGTAGCACAGAGTTGGTAGGAAGATTGTGTTGTAAAGTGCTTTCTTAGTAGTTATTGATACATGTTTGTTCTTTAGTATTGGTGCCATTTGTCCAATGTGTTGCATATATATATATATATATATATATATATATATATATATATATATATATATATATATATATATATATATATATATATATATGACAACTAGTTTTATAAAGTCTCTGGAAATATTGTTATATATATATATATATATATATATATATATATATACACACACACACACACACACACTAATGAATGATACTATAAGTGACTCCTATGAGACGCTAGAAGCACAAGCTGAGTACACTGAGACGGTGATCACAAAGAAATAAACCACAGTAACAACCACAAGCTTGTGTGGGACGACCACAGTGCGCGTAATATATATAAACAGACACCGACCACTAGACAGTAGAAATGACGAAAGATCACAATAATAACATATATCCGAAGAAAACAAATATCATATGTAAATATTATGAAAAGAAAAAAATATAACATCAAAATATACACAGATCTGACGTTAGACACAAAATGGCACGGTATATAATCCAGGGCCACCACTGCGTCAATGCAGAACAGAACAAACCGACCTTTCGATTTACTTCCCAGAAAATATATGGTGCACCTCAGAAAATAACTTTTTGCCTTGTCTCGTGACCTTCGCGAAACAACACAAAAATCTCCTACTCCTGACAAACACTGGACCACATACAAATAATTGCGTAACACCCGACATCAATATATATGACTATGGGAGCAAACAAAGTGTCCAAATGGTTGGCCGACAATAATGTGCTTATTAACCAGTCGCCAAAAGTTCTTCGTTTGTTTTTAATAGTTTTTCGCAATCCGCTGAAAATGTCTACGACACTAGATTCCAAAATGTTCTTTCGATATGTTGTTAGTTTCCCTGGACGTGGTGACAACAAAGTAATAATCCAAACGTCTTTATACCTTGGTTGCGGAGATGACGCTTTGTTGTATCATCTATTAGGATTCACGTTAACCGACCAGGTTCAACAAAGAAAATGTCCACAAATGTCCAACGTATTCAATCTGTATATATAAATACTTTTTGGCGAAGAAATGCGACTATTCTTGTGGTGACGGCGCTTGATTGTCTATTGTAGCATGTTTGCTTAGTGATATGATGACGACAGTATAACAGTTCAACAAAGACGAAACATAAAGTCTGGTTTTCGTTCAAAACAACTTGTTTATCCAGTTCTCCTATGGAAAATGTTAGTAACTTTCCACTGTCCCTGGCCTTGACCACGCAGGTCAACCTCAGTCAGTACCTCAGTACTCTTTATCACAATACTACACACTTAATCTGTTTGTAAACTGACCGGAAACCATTTCCGTCATACACAACACTTCACTCTCCTCGTAAACAGCGCTGACCCTCTGTCAACCCGACCTTGATTCTGCTGTTTTTATCCTTCTTGAATTCAGTGTCCCCACACACCAGACGTGAATATGTTATGGGCAAACCACAATTATACCAGTATTCTTTGGTCAATTCGCCCCACCCGTCCGTTTGACGGCGTCGAAAATCTTGACCTGTCGACCTGCAACCACACCGTGCGTTACCCTCAGCACACACGCAAACTGTCTGTTATCTTTGGTTTCTTCAATCCTGTCTTTATCTCCGACAGCGATACTGTCCAACTGTGCTGACCCGCTCTTGACCTATGAAAAACATCGTACACCTGTTGTGAGGTATTTTGTGGGTTTATAGATAATTACAGAAGCTCCAATGAGTGAAGTTCTATAAAGTATATCTCTCTATAAAAGATACAGGTTAATAACAGGAAGTTTTGTCTAGAGGCATAAGTATGTATTCTCGCAGAACCCTTGTAGAGAAACCATTTAGAATTTGGCTCATCGAGTACCCCCACTGTGAGAAATTAGACCCAAGTTTAAGTTCAACACAGAATTATTAGTAGATGATTTCTCTTCTAGGTTATATAGAGATCTTGGCAGTTAGCCACAGCAACAAATGAAAAGCAGTTCTCTCATCTATCTAGTTGACTGTGCTCTGGTCGCCAACCTCATTTTTGATCTCTTTAATATTATTTAAAGTGACACAAGACACTTGGACAAATGACCACATTAACAATTGAACCATTGTAGTGAACATAAACAACAACACTGTACTTTACACCGGTTGAACAAGACATCAACATGAGAAGATCTTGACAACAGTTGGACACACATTCACAAGGAATGGTCACACCAACAGATTAGACAAGTCATACATCATGGAAGATACTTGACAACATATATACAGGACTTCCACAACATCAGTAACCAACACACACAGTAGAGTAAACAGTCACCATGAAGATGCTTGACAACAGTTGGACAATTCATTCACAACAGTGTACAAGACAATCACAGAGACATGTATCTCAAAAACTGTTCTCTTACTACTAATACTTTATTAATGTCTTTTGGTCAAGTGAAGACTCAGGCTTCATATTGTCAACAATTCACATTTCAAAAGGTTAGTTATATGTGTAATATAGTTGACATAATTATGAAAAACCCAGATACATCACCCAATATCCCATCCGAACATTAACTTAAAACAAACCCTCCTTCTTCACATCACTACTTCATCAAGTTATCCTACACCACAAACTCTTAAATCATGCTATCACCTTTCAAACCGTCAAATGAGGGAAACACATGATAAACCTATAGCCGGGACAAGTATAGGGAGACACTGCTATACTGATCCGTGTACCTCCTGTTATCACCTATGAAGGTGTTGGGAAAGTCTCAGGTCGCAGTTTTCCCCATAATGTTTTCCCAGTTTAGGCTATTCCCTGCTGTGACAAGTCTACGAAATTGACAAGCATGTCCTTCCGGAGGGTGAGTAGACTGTTCGCAAAGTTGATAATTGGGATTAGCTTTACATTTCAGTAGATGAAGATCTAAAAAACTATTACGTCCCATCATTCTTCCCTGCCAGTCTATCTCCCACAAAGGTTTCTGATGGTACTGAAATTACCACACTTAAGCATTAATCCATTTGTGAATTTGCTCTATGTTCTATCCTTCTTCTCCATTAGCTTTTCAGCCAGTATTAAGCTGGAATACTCCTCAAGATATGGTTTTGAGGAGAAATATGGTAAGCTCCAGGTACACATAATGTCCACTCTTGGCCAGTAGAGGCATGCTGAAAACCAGGTGATATCTCACTTCCTAAGGTTACTTCTTGAATTTCTCTTGAAGATATATCCCGGAACATTTATAAAAATGGAGAGTATCCCTGTCTTAGGCCTTTAATAAAGACTTTTCTTCAGTGCCATCTGTATCGGCCAGAATTTGTGAATTCAGGCTGAATATTTTCAACCTGGGGTTATGTGGTACTATTGGAGTCCATCTTATAAAGCTGGATTGAAGGTTAGAGCTCAGGACTTCCCTGGAGTTGTCCTAGTAATTGAAGGCCTCCCCATCTTCCTCATTATCTGTCAATAAACAAAGGCACAACATGTGTTTTACATCTGTTTAAACATTGTCATGGTTATGAAGTACCATTACAAATTCAGAGAGGAATGGGAGGGAAAGAGAGGAGAGTGATATTCGAACACCTGCCCCTCACTGGTGATGAAGTGCAATTTTATCTGGGGGTTTGGGGTGATATCTTTTCTCAAGGTTCAACCCCAAAATTGTGAAATCATAGGCACATATGCTTAATCAGGGGCAGCTTCACACAATTATCTTGTCATTATTTGTCTATATAAATTCTCACAATAAGTAGATCTCAGAGGACCGGTGTAGCATGAGAACAGACAGTGTGATTAAGCACTAAGAAGTAGGCATTGTATGGCATAAATCATGCACTAGCATTTCAGAGCAAGACATGAAGCAAACAGCATAAAATGAACACCTTCCTGAGGCACATCTGCTGAACCAATCACCATAAGGCAGATATGAGATAGATAGAAGACAGGCATCTTTCATGGCTGCACTAGGCAATATCATTAAACTAATGGCAATGGACCACTTAGCAATTCATAAAGGTGATACCTTGGTACAAGAATGTCCTATCTCATTCACACTCACACCGCCATGCCAAACTCCCTCCTCTCAAGCTAGACCCGGTTCACAAGCACCATCAAACCAACATCATCATCTTGTTGTGCTCTTTTCCCATTAAACAGTTAGTTAGTTAGTCGACAGATCATCCTCGTTGCACATCGAACCATTCAGTCCATAAGTGCTCGGATCCCCTCCTCAGCAAATCCCGCAGCGTGTAGAGGCTAACGACACCAGTTCTGTGTTGGTTTATCAATCTTCTTTGGCTTCCTGCGTAGTCTTCTTGTTTGGCCACCCCTCTTTTAATTTGCTGCTCCCGCAGTCTGGCCATTGTTGTAGATTCACAGTCATCACTTGGTTCTCGCAAAAGTCTCACTTCTCGTAGAGCATTCAGAATGTCAACCTGGTCCATGGCGCGTCCGCCCTCCACAGTAGCCTCACCTGCGAGCTTGTCAGCCCGCTCATTTCCTTGTACTCCCGCATGACCTGGAACGAAGATGAAACTAATGTTTGCCAGCCGAGACCGCTTCAGAGGCAGCAACCATTCTCTTCGGATCGACCCCTCCTCTATCCTCAAACAGTAGCAATATTTACTGCAGTGGGTACCAAGCGATATTGCATAAGCAATGCTTTCACATGTGGAATACACATATGAAAGAAAACATGAATTTTCCCTGACAAATAGCATGAGCCTTTACATGTATTCAACTGACTAGACACTGTAGGTTAAGCCACATATTGCTCCTTATTGGAATGTAGTTCATATAAACCTAAACCATTGTTGCAAAGAACCAGCGCATAACGTCAAAGAGAAATTGCATCCTAGGCAAATCTAGATGAATGCTTTTGGCAATTTACTTGAGCGTAACACAGTCACCAGACATTACAGGAACTTTGTAATTTCTAAAGTGCAATGCAGTCATGCAAACATGGATATAATAAGCGTCTTTACTTTTACAAATATGAGAGGTTAATTATATAATTACCATCTCATTCACTCAAACATTCTCAGCCATTATAAGAGAAAAGTTACATGTCGCATCACACATTCTGAAACAGAACTGCCAAAAGTAACTCGCAAGAGCAGTGTACAGTTTGGTTAAGAATGGGTCATGATAGGCACTCAACGAATGTTCAGAGCGCACAAAGGTTTTGCAATATGCATTGAGCGTAGTTTACAGTCACAAGCATATCAATCAATCATGTGCCATGCCGGAAAGCGTGGGCGGTCATGACTCGCCATTTCACTCGATCACCAGTGTCGTGGATCAGCTCAGTGTTCCTGTTTCATCCATGCCATGTGGCCAAGCCACCCAGGTATTTTCCTCTCGGTCTTCCTCTTGGTCTGTTCCCCTCGATCTTGCCAGTTGTCACAAGCATATGCAAATCATCAAATCAGACAGACAATAGACATGGTAAGAATGTTTCACTGTGGTAGACATGACAGGTTGGAGCGGCAGTTTTAGTGTCACTGTACAACAAAGTTCTGTCTTCATTTCCACATTTTCTCAAGAAAATACTCTGCCATTCGTCTCTCTCTCTCTCTCTCTTATCATCAGGCTTACACATAATATATTAAATAATTTAGTGGTACCTGAGGTGCAGAGACTACATCCTAGAGAACGATTCGGCATGTTTTACCACTGCATCTTAAGCACATCTTATCTGGATGGTATCACATCTTCGACTGGCGGGCTAATTAAGTATTAGTCTAGATAATAGCGTTACTCGCCCAAGGGTCAACCAATCCAATGGAGTCCCCACCTCTCATCTACCCTCTCTTAATCTAGAATCTTCTAAGTTATTCTTAGACCGGGTTATCAAGACGGCTTACGTTGGTTAACTTTTGAGTATTGAGAAATGTAAAATGGACTGGGGATGCGAACGTCTGTAAACATTATGTTACACCTGTCTTCAGGGCGCACAGGACTGACCCGCTCCTGTCGTAAACCTTTTTTTGTCCACGCGACTTTTCACCTGTGCTGTTCGCTGTTTTGTCTTCTAACCAATTCTCACCCAGGCGCAAATCTTGTCTTTATACCGTGGGTACGCTCCGCTGTCCACCCTCTCTCTCTCTCTCACTCTCTCTCTCTCTCTCTCTCTCTCTCTCTCTCTCTCTCTCTCTCTCTCTCTCTCTCTCTCTCTCTCTCTCTCTCTGAGTGAGAAATGTTATTTTTACCTGGTTTCTCGTGAACTCTGTATTACTTCTCGGACACTTTTGACATTGACCGTCTACTGCAAATGGTGTTTATTCCTTGTGCCATAATTGTCGTTGTAACTGGGCATCCGACTAATGTCTCTGATCTTAGTATCCTCTCCAATCGACGAGTTCACAGATAAACAGAATGACAACAATGTCTATATTGTTCTTGATCGGACGTAGCCTCCCAGATAACTCACAATGTTCTTTATAATAACTGAGTGAGATGGTCGTTGTCTAGGTTACACTGCTCCTTGTATGTCATTACAGAGTGTCAGTTGAGCTAGCCTCCTGTCTCATAATACAACTCACCCCTGCAGTGCACATCCACCAGTCATTAAACAAGATTGAGCTGGCGCACATAATCCTTTAATGCAGAAAGAACACTGACAAACGGAACATGTTTATACATCCAGAACACAATGTAATCCACCGAATAAATACATCCTCCTCACAACTTAATTCGCACACATCACTGCCTTCTCAAGGCCTCCTTAATGTCAGATCCACCAGACAGTTATCCAGCTACTATCCACGGCTGGACCTCACACAATACAACCCACACACTGGGTCTAGGCCTGCACTAACTATCCAACCCACTCTGGGGTTTAGGCCTCAATACACTATGTCTGCTGATAACCGGGCTCAGTCTTTAATCCTTAGTCTCAGAATTCCCATCACTGAAAACCCACAGGGCAGAGTTCTATCACTAACTCCCCTATCATTCACTTTGCAGACAACGGACCTACCCTTCTCTGGTCCTGACACTCCACTGTCCAAAACATCCGACCCTCAGTCGGTCTCAGCCCCAACTGCCCTTTCAGTCTCCTGACTTCACACAAAACTAAACTGTCTCTCACCCCATCCACCATGGGGGTCTCCACTCACCCTCACCATTATTTCTCATGGCTGATTGTTTTTCTCGTAGTCCCGCTACAAAAGTCACTCACCTCAATGTCAATGACCCAGGCATATGTCAATATGCTAAATCTATCTTACTGGGCGCCCGCTTCCCTGTTACGCCTCCCTTCATAATTATTTTGTCCAGACATTCATGTCTTTTTTATGCCTACCATATTTCATATTCCTCAAATTTATTAAGTTTTACAACAATCAAATCCAGTAATAGTTCTTATTGAATGTTTCTGTTTGTTTTAGTTTTCGTCAAATGAATGTTTAATCATCATCATCATCATCATCGTCGTCGTCGTCGTTGTCGTCGTCGTCGTCATCATCATCATCATCATCATCATCATCATCATCATCATCATCATCATCATCATCATCATCATCATCATCATCATCGTCGTCGTCGTCGTCAATGTCGTCAATGTCGTCGTCTTTGTCGTCGTCTTTGTTGTCTTTGTCGTCTTTGTCGTCGTATTTGTCGTCTTTGTCATCTTTGTGGTCGTCTTTGTCGTCGTCTTTGTCCTCTTTGTCGTCGTCTTTGTCGTCGTCTTTGTCCTCTTTGTCCTCTTTGTCGTCTTTGTCGTCTTTGTCGTCGTCGTCTTTGTCGTCGTCGTCGTCGTCGTCGTCGTCGTCGTCGTCGTCATCATCATCATCATCATCATCATTATAATCATCTTCTACTTTTTCCGTCCAGCTTCGTTGCGAGGAATAGTTGACGCTATAGCGCCAGATGGGTGGCACTAGATACTGTCATTCCGTGTGATTGTACAGTGTCTCGATATCGTCAGTCTATTTTCTTCTCGGGCGTCCTGTTGCTCTCGTATCAGATCTTATTTGATGTAGGGCCAGTGTTGGTAGCTGATGGCATCGTATTATCTACACAGCAGTCGTATTATCCACACTGCTATATGATTGTGAAACCTGAACTGTTTACCAACGACAAGCCAGGAAATTAAACCACTTCCACACAGTCTGCCTTATTAAGCTATTCAAGATTAAATGGCAAGACAAGATCGCCGACACTGAAGTCCTAAGAAAGAGCGTCCATGCCCAATATCCACACACTACTAATGAAGAATCAGATTCGCTGGGCTGGCCACTTGACTCGCATGCCAGATCACAGGCTCCCTAAACGAATTTTTACGGCGAGCTGCGCTGTTGTAAATTCCTCCAATGCAGCCAGAGAAAGCGCTTTACAAACACTCTGAATATATCGCTCAAAGCTGTTAGAATTCATCACGACACTATATAGACTGCTGCTATTACGCAATGGTGTAGTCATTTGTGAAGCAAACAGTACTACAAGAGCTGTGAAAAAATAACCACCGCAGGAAATCCTCCTCCTAGATCGTCAAACATTCTTTGCCCACATTGTCAAAGAACATTTCGGGGTCAAATTAGGCCTTACCAGACATCTCAGAACTCACGGCCGCAAACTTTCAACCCAACTGGATGAAATGAATTGTCATCATCATTCTTGATGGACAAGCACCATTGAATGCGTAATACTCTGCTGTAATACTTGTATTCAAAGGCGAATGTATGCTGTTAGCTGATTGATTAAATGTCCATGATTTACACGCATATTTTGCTATAGAAAGCGTGCACTCGCTTTGTATTCTGACTTTTAGACACAGAAGCCACATCAATAGGTTGTACGATTAATGGCTAAGTAGTTTGCTTAAGAGATTATGGTCGTCACTCAATCAATCAATCATGTGCCATGCCGGAAAGCGTGGGTGGTCATAACTCGCCATTTCAATCGATCACCAGAGTCGTGGATAAGTTCAGTGTTCCTGCCTCGTCCATGCCACGTGGCCAAGCCATCCAGGTATTTTCCTCTCGGTCTTCCTCTTGGTCTGTTCCCTTCGATCTTGCCAGTTGTCACCAAGTTCTCCAATCCATTTCTTCTCATAACATGTCCAAAAAATTTTGACTGTCTACGTCTAATTTCTCTAATCAATTTACGATTTTCATTTGTCTCCTGTAGTACTTGGTCATTGGTTTTTCTGTCTGTCCATGGTATTCTTTGCATTTTCCTCAGAAACCACATTTCTGCAGCCATCAGATGTTTTTCAGCTTGACTGCACATTGTCCAAGTTTCACATCCATACAAAAGAACAGGCTCTGTGTATCCACTCAACACTCTTTTTCTCGTTTCAATTGACATCTTTTTATTGGTCAGAATGTTTTTTCATCTTGCTAAAGGGTACTTTCGCCATGGCGATTCTTGTTCTAATCTCTTCAAGGCATCTCCCATCAGATGTTATGACTGTTCCGAGATAATTGTCCCGATTCACTTGTTGAAGAACATTCCCATTTACTTGTATATTACATTGTGGTACTTCGTTCTTCCTAGTGACGACCATAACCTGTGTCTTCTTACAATTTAATTCCAACCCCAGCTGCTCACTGTGTACAACAACTGCGCCTAATAATTGTTGTAGATCTTGTGCATTGTCTGCAATCAATACTGTATCATCTGCATATCTAATGTTATTGATGTTTCGTTCTCCAATGCTGATTCCATTTATATCTTCTACATTCCAGAAAATATTTTCACTGTATAGGGAAAAAAGATCTGGAGACATTACACATCCCTGCCTAACACCTCTCTTAATAGGTTGATATTGTCCCACTTCATTATCAATCCTTATGGCAGCTTGTTGTTTCCAATATATGTTTTTTATAAGTTTAATGTCTTTCCCATCAATTTGTAGATCTGCAAGCATATCTACCATGTTGACATGTCTAACTCTATCAAAAGCCTTTGTGTAGTCAATAAAGCAAAGGTGTATATCCTTGTTTACTTCTATAGCACGTTCAATAACTGTTCGCAGCATATACACAGCATTTACTGTACCATTTCCTTCTACAAACCCACATTGTTCTTCCCCTATTTCAGGTTGTATTTTCTTCTTCACTCTTTGCATGATAATTCATAGCACAATCTTCCTGATGTGACTCATTATACTAATTGTTCTATGTTGATCACATTCCAAGGTTCCTGATTTCTTTGGGATTGCAATAAATACAGTTACATAATTCAGGAGGCATATGTCTGGTATCATATAATGTGTTCAGCAGTCTAGTGACTTGCTCTAGTCCATATTCTTCTAAAGCTTTAATCATTTCTGTTGTGATGTTATCTGCACCGGGGGCCTTGCCAGCTTTCATATGCTTAAGAACATTTCGAACCTCCATCTTCAAAATTGGCGGCCCTTCATTATTAAATCTAATATCATACTGTTCCTCTCTGTTATCATTATAAAGGTTTTTCACATAATCTGTCCATACATGTAGAATCTGATATTTTTCTATTATGATTTTGCCATCTTTAGTTTTTAGACAGCCTGTTGATGTACTTGTTCTTTTATTAGTAAGTTCCTGAATTCTTTTGTGCACTAATTTGGTATTTTGACTGTTGTTTTGTTTTTCAATGTCCAAGCACTTTTCCTCAAACCATGCTTCTTCTGCCTCCTTACATAATATTCTGACTTGGTCGTCACTAGGGCGCTGCAGTCAACACCAGCATTCTTTGCTGTTGTGATCTCTTCGCAAGTTTACGTTTATTGCTTTCTGAACTACAGACACCCATACGATTTCGTCAAAAAAAAAAAAAAAACGTAGGGCAGTCTGATACCAAATCACCCGTAGCTGTGATTTGAATGTGGGTATGCGATATTATGAACTTCGTCTGTCACTCTTTGCCGCGAAGCGGGCAATTTATTGGTAAATGGGAATATATTTAAAGAAGTGAATCCGTGTAATTATCTCGGAACAGACATACCATACGATGGGAGGTGCCTTGAAGAGATTAGATCAAGAAACACTATGGCAAAGATAGCCTTTTGCAAGATAGAAAACATACTGACCAATACAAAAGATGTCAATTGCAACGGGGGGAAAAACAGTGTTGAGGTGCTAAATAGAAATTGTACTTTTGTATGTATGTGAAACGTGGGCAATGAGCAGACAAGCTGAACAACATCTATTGGCAGTGAAAATGTGGTGTCTGAGAAAGATGAAAAAAAAAAAAAAACATGGACAGATAGAAAAACCAATGAGCAAGTCATGTATGAAACAAATGAAAACCGTAAACTGATCAGTGACATTATACGTAGACAGTCGACTTCTTTTGGGCATGTTGTGAGAGGAAATAAACTTGAGAGCTTGGTGACAACTGGCAACGTCAAAGAAAAAAGAACAAGGGACATATTGGGATACATACAAGGGACAACAAGCCTAATATTAACTATAGCCTAGACACTTATAGCATTTGTCAAGAACACGTCTACTCTCTAATCGTCTCCAGTCTGGTCTGTTCACACTACACATTGCGTGGTCAAGCACGGACGCTGTCTCCTCCGTGCATTAGCGAGTCTTGCGTGCATAGAGTCCCAAGCACGCTGGCTCGTGAACTTGAGTAACCGGGTACTCCACGGTTACTCGTAAGGCCAAGCTTCCCAATGGCTTGGGGAAGCCCTCGCTCAACTGTCCTTAGTGCTCCCTTGGTTGACACTAATGTGTCCCCTTGTGAAGCTATTTATAGCGCTGGTGTCTCTCCTGTCTGGTGTCTCCCTACTAGACTTGTCTTAACTCTTATTAACTCTCTAAACCCTTATTGGAGATTCTGACATCTGGGCCTGGGGCGGTGTTAGGTGATTTCTTGAGCATCGCACGCATTATCTCAGCTGTGATTTTCCATTCTTCGTCTGTCCCGACCCCCTCGCACAACTGAGAGAGTGTCGTTGTGATCCTCTGTCTGGCGGGCTCGTATTTCTGGTCAGTCTGTTCTATGTAGCGTGAAAGAAGGGCCTTACCTTTATCCGCATCCGACTTTTTCCATGTGGGGTCTGTGCCTTGAAAGTCTGGAATACCCCTACGTTGTGCAGCACCGTTCAAACTATTATGGAGGCACCAAAATGTCGTAAGAGATCGCTCGGAGCACACCTTCCTGCAGAACTCGTCCCATTTCTCGGCCTTGGCCTGTTTGGCGCAGGATTTGAATAAAGTCATCGTCCTATGGACCTCAGTCTTCAGGTTCGCCAACTCAACCTGTGGCATGTTAGCTTTTCTGGCCTTTTGCCAGTCTTTGACAGCCTGCCTCTTTCCCAGCCACGCCTTCTCGACCTCTCCATTCCACCATGGTGGCTGCAACCATCTTTCTTGTCTCCTGCGGGAGGAAGTTAGTTTTCTCCTTCTGATCTTGCTTATGGCGTCTGACCAGTGTTGTCGTACGGGAAGGCATTTGTCTTGTTTCTTTGACCCATGGCCCTGTCTTTCTTGATCAGGATGACAAAAGGGTAGTGGTCACTATCGTGGTATCCCAGTGTGCTCCACCGGCACCTTGGTGCGATGGTGGGCGATACCAGAGCCAGGTCAATGACGCTGTCAGAGTCACCTGATCTAGTGGCTATTATATACGTTATACGTTATCTCACGTACATCGTGGAATGTAGTGACAGCAGTTCCCTTGAAATCGCAGAATGCTGAGCTACTGTCCTCTATTTTTACGTGGCGAAGCGTTTAAACAGTCAACTTCGCGTTATAAAGGCCGTGAGCTCGATCACCAGTACTCTTCTTCTTCTTCTTCGTCTCCTTCTCCTCTTCCTTGTTCTTCTTCTTTTCCATCTCCTCCTTTTCTTCATAATTTCGAGACACCAGGTGTTGGTGGAATCTTGACATTTCAGATGATGTGCTGGTTTACAGACAGGGCAGAGATAGGGACAGTTTGGCTGCAGATTTACAGGTGGCAGTAAACAGGGTGGAGAAGTGGTGCAGGGACGCAGAGGCCATTATAAATCCAGACAAGGCATCGGTTGTGTGGTACTTGCTGGATAACTGGCTCGTCAAGGCTGGTGTCCCAGGTACTATATTGAATGGATGTCCTCTTAGGAGAGAGAGAGAGAGAGAGAGAGAGAGAGAGAGAGAGAGAGAGAGAGAGAGAGAGAGAGAGAGTAAATTGAAGTACTTGGGTGTCACCTTCTACAGGTGTTTGTCTTTTAGGGATCATATGGAGGCTTTGGTGGTGAAGGCTGGTAGGGGACTTAATGCTTTGATGGTGATGGCAGCAACTGGAGTAGAGCAGAGGATGCTTTACAGGCTCTTTAAGCAATTAATAATTTCTGCCACTGAGTATAGTTTGGGGCTGCTGACAGTATCAAAGAGCCAGCTTGAAAGGTTGGAGCGCATGCAAAATACGGCCATGCGGGTGATTCTGGGGTGCACAAAGGACACACCAATTATATGCATGAGGCATATCCTGGCGCTACCAACAATGACGGATAGGCATAAGGTCCTTCGGGCCAAATGGTACCTGAGAGTTGCTGCAGATAGGGATCACCCCCTGCATGAAGCCATGGATATGGTCAAGGGTCAAAGACTAAGACGAGGCAGGTCCTGGATGGCACAGGCGGAAATATCTATACGTCAGGTTTGTGATCTAGAGACCATCAATCGTGAAAAATAATGGGTTGAAGTACTGGCAGACAGGACTGACTGGCACAATGTAATAGTAACACTGGGTCGTGAGAGCAGAGAATGGGCAGCTGGCTGCACTGAGTTTGAGGTGCAACAACTGATCCAGAGTAACACACATCAAGGTGACATAGTGATCTATACTGATGAGTCAGTGGTGAGAAACACACGGAGTGGTTGGGGTTTCATTGCGACGACTAATGGACGATTCTTGAAAAAAAGAGAGTATGGAATATGAGGCTATGACCTACAACGATGAGAGTGGAGGTGGAAGCAGTCACAGCGGCATTCCGCTGGTTAGAGGAGACTCCTGCAACACGCAATGTCTTCATCACGTACTCAAAGAGTATGCTTAGTAAAGTGGAGAAAGGAATGCTTCAAGTGGAATGGCTCACCTCGCTTCAGAGGTCAAAGATTGTAAGAATTGTATGGATGATTTGCCCGGCCATGCGGGAGTGCGGTGGGATTGGGGGGGGGGGGGGATGAACAGGCTGATAGACTGGCAGGGAATGCGCCTCTTGGTGGACGATTACCTATGGACAAGGGAGAGGTGGTCGTGCGCCTGTGGGACCAGGTGGAGAAGGTGGAGGAACAGACTGAGAAGCCGTATGTGGAAAGGATGAGATTGTGGGGGATCGGCAGGGGTTCTAGTAGAATCTCAAAACTGAGAGAGAAGACCAGGAAAACTTTCAATCAGATAGCTGTGAGAACGATTAGTAGTGTCTCTTCGCTGGCTGTTTAACGAGGGGACGGAGCGCATATAGGAATGTCCTGAGTGCAATGATGTCAGTTTTTAGCTCAACTAGACCCAACCCAACTCAACTCAAATCTTCATTCTTCTTCTTCTTCTTCTTCTTCTTCTTCTTCTTCTTCTTCTTCTTCTTCTTCTTCTTCTTCTTCTTCTTCTTCTTCTTCTTCTTCTTCTTCTTCTTCTTCTTCTTCTTCTTCTTCTCCTTCTTCTTCTTCTTCTTCTTCTTCTTCTTCTTCTCCTCCTCCTCCTCCTCCTCCTCCTCCTTCTTCTTCTTCTTCTTCTTCTTCTTCTTCTTTACAAAGATGGTACGCATTTTATAAATTATATTTCCAAACCGCACGATTTGCGATATTTTCTATGGCATTTCTTCATCTCTCGGATACAACTTCCCACAGCCACCCCCGCATCCCTCCCCAACCTCGTAAACCATATAAAGTATTAACAAGATTAAACCCTACAACCGCGGCTGGTAACGCAGACGTGTAAGTCCTGCCCAAAAAATGTTTACAGTGGGAATGAACAAGAATAAATCGCCGTGGTGACAGTTAAGCTAATGCTCTACTTAAAACAGACGCGTAGTTCCACAGGGAAATGTAGTTCCGTAATCAAATTACGTCGTGCATGTTTTAAATAATGGTGACTTGTAGATAAGGGCTGCAGTCCATGAGTCTACAAGAGAGGGATGTCGGAATTTGGGTTGAATGAACTTTAATGGGGGAAAATATCATGTGATTAGGCCATTCAACGCACACGCGCAGAGGCTCCTTCAGATATTAATGTTAGTATATCTTCTTCTTCTTCTTCTTCTTCTTCTTATTCTTCTTCTTCTTCTTCTTCTTCTTCTTCTTCTTCTTCTTCTTCTTCTTCTTTTTCTTCGTCTTCTCATTCGTCTTCTATGCGTGTCCAGTAAAAGAACATGTTCTTGTCCTGTTGGTTACTCTGGATGTGCATGGAAACGTCATTCGAGTCAGAAACAACATCTCCGTTTCCGCCAGTCTCTTCCTCATTTATGTGTACACATTCCAAGAATCACCAATAATATCTTGGTTTCATACTCACCAACAAAGAAGCCTATTTATACTAAGTTAGACCCAGACTGGCTTCAGCAATGCAGAGGCTAAATTGTAGTTATAAATTAGTTAGTTAGTTAGTTAGTTATTTAGTTGACAGATCATCCTCATTGCACATCGAACCATTCAGTCAATAAGTGCTCGGATCCCCTCCTTAGCAAATCCCGCAGCGTGTAGCGGCTAACGACACCAGTTCTTTGTTGGTTTATCAATCTTCTTTGGCTTCCTGCGTAGTGTTATTGTTTGGCCACCCTTCTTTTAAACCAATGTTTTCCCGTGATGAATTTGAATAACGAAGACACAAACAATAGATTGCACCATTTATTGCCTGGCATATTTCGCTGCATCTCGTCAGGTACATACTGCAGAAATCACACAACTTACGTGAATTAATTAGATAAATCCTTCAAACTGAAATATACACATGTTCGCACAATAATGTCGATTGTCTACCACGGTAATTTTAAACTGACTAACATGTCTTTCTGCTTACACAAGGACGGCTTACGAAGGTTGATTAGAATAGCTTCAGCAAACTTTAACAATCGACTACTTTGTGTGTTGAACAACACACGGAAGGCACTGTCTCTTTCAACCACGTGACCACTCTCGAACACGTGTCTCCCGACCGATGAAGCCAGACTTTTCCGGTGTGTCGGCCTGCCTAGGCTACCATCTTCTGTGTGTAGTATCTTGTCCAACCAATTCGGAATATGTTCCGAAACCCTGCAATGTAACTGTCGCTCAGTTCTGCCTATGTAGATGGCCTCGCATCTGCATGTAAATTGGTAAATACAATTTGATTTGGCGTACAAAGCTACAGGTTCTTTTACTGCTGGGACTGGGATCGGTGTGTTTCTGTACCTGATGACTAGAGCTGCAGCACAGAATGTTCGCTCGACTGCTGTGGTGAGCCGGTCCCGCAGACGTTGCATTACGTCATCTCCTCGGAAGGTTAGCTGGATGAATACTTTGAGTTAGGGACTGTAGTTACTTCTGATTTCGGTTTGGGCTGTTGGCAGTGGCGCTTTATAAATCCTGTGGAGTACCCATTCAGGTTTAAGGCATTCTTCAGAGTTTTAAATTCCTCTGTCAGTGTGTCCTGGGTGCATATCTTCCTAGCACGGTCAAACAGGGTCCGTACTAAGCCCCGTTTGTACTGGACAGGTGCGAAGCTCTGAAAATTTAAGTATTGGCCAGTCCATGTTTCTTTGCGGTACACCGATCTTTGAATTGTGCCATCTGCTCTACGTCTCATTAGGATATCTAGAAATGGCAATATCTAGAAATACTCAAAGTATTCATCCAGCTAACCTTCCGAGGAGATGACGTAATGCAACGTCTGCGGGACCGGCTCACCACAGCAGTCGAGCGAACATTCTGTGCTGCAGCTCTAGTCATCAGGTACAGAAACACACCGATCCCAGTCCCAGCAGTAAAAGAACCTGTAGCTTTGTACGCCAAATCAAATTGTATTTACCAATTTACATGCAGATGCGAGGCCATCTACATAGGCAGAACTGAGCGACAGTTACATTGCAGGGTTTCGGAACATATTCCGAATTGGTTGGACAGGATACTACACACAGAAGATGGTAGCCTAGGCAGGCCGACACACCGGAAAAGTCTGGCTTCATCGGTCGGGAGACACGTGTTCGAGAGTGGTCACGTGGTTGAAAGAGACAGTGCCTTCCGTGTGTTGTTCAACACACAAAGTAGTCGATTGTTAAAGTTTGCTGAAGCTATTCTAATCAACCTTCGTAAGCCGTCCTTGTGTAAGCAGAAAGACATGTTAGTCAGTTTAAAATTACCGTGGTAGACAATCGACATTACTGTGCGAACATGTGTATATTTCAGTTTGAAGGATTTATCTAATTAATTCACGTAAGTTGTGTGATTTCTGCAGTATGTACCTGACGAGATGCAGCGAAATATGCCAGGCAATAAATCGTGCAATCTATTGTTTGTGTCTTCTTTATTCAAACCCTTCTTTTAATTTGCTGTTATCGCAGTCTGGCCATGGTGTAGATTCACAGTCATTACTTGGTTCTCGCAAAAGTCTTACTTCTCGTAGAGCATTCAGAATGTCAGCCTGATCCATGGCGCGTCCGCCCTCTATAGTAGCCTTACCTGCGAGCTTGTCAGCCCGCTCATTTCCTTGTACTCCCGCATGCCCTGGCACGAAGATGAAACTAATCTTTGCCAGCGGAGACCGCTCCAGGGGCAGCAACCATTCTCTTCGGATCGACCCCTCCTCTATCCTCTTGATCATGTTCATTGAGTCGCTAAGGAAACATGCCCTAGTGAATGTCTGTGTCTCGAGCCATGTTATTGCTTTTGTGATAAATTATTGCTTTTTTGCTTTTGTGATCAAAACATGTTATTGTAGTTATAAATTATAGTATAATACCGACAAATACGTGGGAGTTTCACATGGAAATCTGACATGTTATCTTTGTTTGTTTGATCGTTTTTCATGTTGTTTTGTGTTTTTGTGTGTGTTCTCTTTTTATTTTTTATATTTCGGGTGAATATATTCTGATGAAGTAAAGAAGACATGTATAATTTTTCAATGTAGTCACCACTACGTTTAATGTAAGTCCCACAGCTCCGATAAAGTGCTTGGATTAATGTAGAACAGTATGCTGTTGGTCGCGTGTGTAACCACTCATGCACCACCTGCTGTACCTCTTCACCGGACACGACATTTTTGAAACTTCCTACTCCACTCATACACTTGCTGGACTGACAGACATGCATCACCATGCTGGACTTTCCTTAGTGGATGCATTTCTATAGGTTTCACCCCGTCACTGATCACAAAACGTTTGACAGAACGCTGCTTCTCTTGGGTGTATTACAAAGTGGGGCAGCCATCTTTAACCATCTATGGCGTCACTCTGTTCGTCTTAACCGTGGTGTCACGTGCTGAGTACTCTTGACATCCTTAACAACGACACTAACAGGTTACACAACAATGGCGTTGTTATTGTCATTTCTATCACTCTTTTAATGTTTTCATTTGAAACCCCATAGTAAGTTGAAATACAGTTTCTGAGAACATGCACCATCTTATATCTACATATGAAGTGAGTAATGGGCCATTTGAGAATAACTAAAGAAGAAAATTGGGACTTGTGAGCTCAAATAATACAGTAAAATATCGGAGATGTGGCAATGGGCTTGTTTTGGATTTTAAGTATGTTGCATATACCTTACAGGACGTTGCAGTCAACACCAGTTTATTTCAGCTGCCGTTGATGTACTAGGCAAGTTTTACGTTCAGTAGTTTGCCATTGCCGGTCTCTCTGGCTGAGGGGTTACACCACTTTCTCCGTAATCCCGTTTATCCACGCAGGGTCTCGCAGCGAGGCGAGAACTGGAAGCGGTTCCGCGCTCGTGACTTGCGGGATAATGAGCCGGCCGCTCAGAAAGCAATGACAAACTACTGAGCGTAATCTTGCCAAGAAATCAACATACAGCTGAAAGATGCTGATGTTGACAGCGACGTCCTGTAAAGGATATGCAAAACATTATTATTAGTTTGCCATTGCTTTCTGAACGACCGGCTCACATATCCCCGAAAGTTATCAGCGCGGCGCGATCCGCTACCGAATCTCGCGCAGCTGTTTTCCCCATGTGGATATACGGGATTACGAACAACTTTGTTAACCTCTTGGCCAGGGAGACCGCGAAAGCAATTCGTAATTCCGCATATCGCATTCGAAACACATCTGTGGGCGATTTGGAAGCAAACAGCCTTCCGCTGGTTTTCATACAATAGTATGAGGGCCGGTCATTTAGAAATCAATGGAATTACTGAACGTAAACTTACTAAGAAGTCACAAACAAACAGCCAGATATTAATGGATTAACTGTGACGCACTGTAAATGATATGCAACAAACTTTTAAACTACAGAAACATTCTGAGAATGCGGACCAAGAAAAAGAAACAAACTGAAAGCTTTCAAGACATGAGAATCGAAGAAAACCTCATGAAAAGTATCATGTCTCTGACACTAAAATATACTGGCCGTTTTCGACGTGGAAAGGGGTTGGGGAAAACATTGATGGACAGCATGGATCCTGACAGGAGAGGCTTGGGGATAACATTGATGGACTGCATGGATCCTGACAGGAAGAGGCTTGGGGAGAACATTGATGGTCGACATGGATCCTGACAGGAAGAGGCTTGGGGAGAACATTGATGGTCGACATGGATCCTGACAGGAAGAGGCTTGGGGAGAACATTGATGGTCGACATGGATCCTGACAGGAAGAGGCTTGGGGAGAACATTGATAGACGGCATGGATCCTGACAGGAGAGGCTTGGGGAGAACATTGATGGACGGCATGGATCCTGACAGGAAGAGGCTTGGGGAGAACATTGATGGACGGCATGGATCCTGATAGGAAGGGGCTTGGGGAGAACATTGATGGACGGCATGGATCCTGACAGGAGAGGCTTGGGGAGAACATTGATGGACGGCATGGATCCTGACAGGAAGAGGCTTGGGGAGAACATTGGTGGACGGCATGGATCCTGATAGGAAGGGGCTTGGGGAGAACATTGATGGACGGCGTGGATCCTGATAGGAAGAGGCTTGGGGAGAACATTGATGGACGGCATGGATCCTGACAGGAAGAGGCTTGGGGAGAACATTGATGGATGGCATGGATCCTGACAGGAAGAGGCTTGGGGAGAACATTGATGGACGGCATGGATCCTGAGAGGAAGAGGCTTGGGGAGAACATTGATGGACGGCATGGATCCTGATAAGAAGGGGCTTGGGGAGAACATTGATGGACGGCATGGATCCTGACAGGAGAGGCTTGGGGAGAACATTGATGGACGGCATGGATCCCGACAGGAAGAAGCTTGGGGAGAACATTGATGAACGGCATGGATTCTCACAGGAAGAAGCTTGGGGAGAACATTGATGGATGGACGGCATGGATCCTGACAGGAAGAGGCTTGGGGAGAACATTGATCGACGGCATGGATCATAACAGAAAGAGGCTTCGGGAGAACATTGATGGATGGACGGCATGGATCCTGACAGGAGAGGCTAGGGGAGAACATTGATGGACGGCATGGATCCTGACAGGAGAGGTAAGGATCCACCAGCGCGAAGATGGACACAGGGCATGAGGGTACAGGAGGCGGGAAATGTAGAAGCTAGTCGGAGTCCCACTGTGAGATCGACCTAATACACCATGATGATAATGTCTTTTGATGAAGCATCATATTTGGATGTATTTTCATTTATGCTCACATGATGATGATGATTACGGCAGCGCTGTCTGCGTTATAATTGCGATTGACAAAAATCTGGTGGGTTTGTTTCCTGTTTACGTTAAGATAAAGGAACATTTATGTGAATTTTGTGAGAATAAGCACCCAGATTAGATATCTGAAATTTTTAATGTCATAAAACATAAGACCAAGACGATTTATGATTCAACGAAACATAACCGCCAGCTGGGTGAAGAGTCTGTGGGAGTTGCTAGGGTTGAGTTGAATCAAGAACCGATTTCACAGCACTCTGAATATCCCCATATGAGCACTGTCTTTATCTTCAACAGCCAGCGAAGAGTTCCAATATTAATGGTAGCAGATGTAGTCTGATTTATGTGTCCGTCTGGCCTTTTCTCGGAGTATTGAGTGTCGGCCAGACCCTCTGGTCCCTCCCTGCGGCAGCAGTCTCTCCAGAGATGATGGTGTTTCAGTTCTTTTACACTATACACGCGATCCAACAAAAATCAAGCCTGACCAAATCTGTCTTATTGTGCACGCAGCGGTGCAGACCCAGCCAATCTGCCCACCTGCTCGTTTCCCACATACCAGCATATCCTGGGGGGGGGGGGGGGAAGATCCAACGGATAGTCCCTATCTTCGTTTGTTTAACTGACGCACCAAACTGTCCAGACGGGGTTGCTGTGTCTGCACGCGTTACAGTTAACTATTACTGCATGGGACAAGTGTTCAGTTAACTCTTTCTATCTAGAACAAGTGTCGAGTTAACTTTCAACATGGGATAAGGATTGAGTTAACTTTCTACATGGGACACGTGTCGAGTTAGCTTTCTGCATGAGACTAGTGGCAAGTTCACTTTCTACATGCGCTAAGTGTTCAGTTAAACTTTTTACACGGGAAAAGTGGTGAGTAAACTTTCTGCATGGGACAAGTGGTGAGTTAACTTTCTACATGGGACAAAAGGTTAGTTAACTTTCTACATAATAATAATATTAATAATAATAATAATAATAATAATAATAATAATAATAATAAGAAGAAGAAGAAGAAGAAGAAGAAGGAGAAGGAAATATTTATCATAAAGCATTCATTAAATGATGACTTACTTTCATGTTAGACCACTTTTCACTATAGCGTATAGTGTGTGTTTGTGTGTGTGTGTTTATGTGTCTGTGTGTGTGCGCGCACCCACGTACTCGAGCGGCCGGGCGCACTATGTGGAAGGTATTGCAATTAAGAATGAAAATTCATGCCTCTCTGGTAACCGAATGTGACATTAATTGGACTGATTGCATGTGCGGCGAATTCTGTCAGTTTGCAAATATGTCAAATTTCAATGAAATGTCAGTGTTACTAGGCCAGGGCTAGTTTTTGCCTGATTGCCCTCGTTGGGGAGGGCCGGGCCACGCACTCAAACTCCCCGACAAGTGCATATTGAAGCGTGCGTAACACATGTTGGTTGGGATACGGTTACATCGTTTGGGCGTGGAGTTTTGTTGTTGTGTTTGTTGTTGTTGCTGTTGATGCTGCTGCTTCCTCTTCTTCTTCTTCTTCTTCTTCTTCTTCTTCTTCTTCTTCTTCTTCTTCTTCTTCTTTCTTTCTTTTTCAATTTTTTCTCTATTTTTATGTTTAATTCTTTCTTTCTTTCTTTCTTTCTTTCTTTCTTTCTTTCTTTCTTTCTTTCTTTCTTTCCTTCTTCTTCTTTCTGGCTTTCAGTCATTCAGTCATTCTTTTGTTCCTTGTTGTATTTCTTTCTTTTTTCTTTCTCTCCTTCTTTCCCTTATCCTCACTTTCATTCTTTCTTTTACTTTCTTTCTTGCTTCTTCATATTTCTTTCTTTCTTTCTTTCTTTCTTTCTTTCTTCTCCTCCTTCTTCTTCTTTCTGGCTTTCAGTCATTCAGTCATTCTTTTGTTCCTTGTTGTATTTCTTTCTTTTTTCTTTCTCTCCTTCTTTCCCTTATCCTCACTTTCATTCTTTCTTTTACTTTCTTTCTTGCTTCTTCATCGTCTTCTTCTTCTTCCTCATCGTCATCCTCTCTTCAATATCACAGTCGGATACTGAAATACACGACAACTAATATGACAGGTACTGACTGACATGTTGTTGTTTGTCCATCAAGAATGATGATGACCATTCATTCCATCCAGTGGGTTTGAAAGTATGGAGCCGTGGGTTCTAAGATGGCTGATAAGGCCTATTTTGGCTCGAAATGTTCTTTGACAATGTGGACAAAGAATGCTTGACGTTTCTGGAGGAGGATTTCCTGCAGTGGTTTTTCTGTCCTGCCTTTTCTTTACAGCTCTTGCAGTCCTGGTTGCCTCACACATGACTGCACCCTTGTGTAATGATGCACGCCACGAATTTCTGTCTTTGGCTGCAGTCTCCCAGGTGTCATGATGAATTCCAAAAGCATTCAGATAGATTTTCAGAGTGTCTTTAAAGCGTTTCCTCTGGCCATCTTGGGAGCGTTTACCACAACGCAACTCGCCTTACAAAATTCGTTTAGGGAGCCTGTGATCTGGTATGCGAGTCAAGTGACCAGCCCAGCGAATCTGATTCTTCATCAGTAGAGTGTGGATACTGGGCATGGATGCTCTTTCTTGGACTTCAGTGTCTGGGATCTTGTCTTGCCATTTAATCTTCGGTAGCTTCCTTAGGCAGACTGTGTGGAAGTGGTTTAATTTCCTAGCGTGTCATTGATAAACAGTCCAGGTTTCACAAGCATATAGCAGTGTGGATAATACATCTGCTTTGTAGACTTTTAGCTTTGTTTGCAGGCTTATTCCAGTTCTGTCCCATACATTCCTGTACAGTCTGCCAAAGGCCACACTGGCCTTGGAGATTCTTGCATTCACTTCGTCATCAATTGTGGCAGCTTGTGACACAGTGCTGCCAAGATAGGTGAATTTGTCCACAACACTTAGTCTATGACCATTCACTTTGATATTCGGCACAGTGTGATTATTCCCTGGAGCTGGCTGGTACATAACAACAGTCTTCTCCAAGTTGATATTGAGCCCAAAGTTGGCACAGGCATGTGAGAAAGCTGTAACATTATGTTGCATGTCCGCCTCTGAGTTGGCGTATAGAGCGCAATCATCAGCAAACAGGAGCTCTCTGACGGTGTCGCTGTTAATTTTGGTTTTAGCTTTCAGCCTTCTGAGATTGAATAACTTTCCATCCATACGGTAGTTGATGTCTATTCCAATGTCGTCGTTCTCGAAGGCATTCATCAACATGGCTGAAAACATGAGGCTGAACAGTGTTGGTGCCAGGACACATCCTTGCTTCACTCCATTGGTGACAGGAAAGGGTTCAGACAGTTCACCATTTTCCTGTACTCTTGCCTGCATACAATCATGAAATAGCTGCACCATTTGGACAAACTTTCGTGGACAGCCATATTTTGCCATGATCTTCCACAGTCCTTCTCTGCTGACTGTATCAAAAGCCTTGGTAAGGTCAATAAAAGTGGTGAACATTTCGCAGTTCTGTTCCTGACATTTCTCTTGCAGCTGCCTTGCAGCGAAAATCATGTCAACAGTTCCACGTTCTTTTCTGAAGCCACATTGACTCTCAGGAAGAAGACCTTGATCGAGATGGGCCGTGAGGCGATTGAGAAGAATTCTGGAGAGTATCTTCCCTGCAATTGAAAGCAAGGAGATGCCTCGGTGGTTGTCACAGGATTGGCGGTTTCCTTTACGTTTGTAAAGGTGGACTATTGACGCGTCCTTGAAATCTTGTGGCATGGTCTCGTTCACCCATATGTTTGTAAAGACTTGGTGAAGCTGCTCTGTTAGGACCGGCCCACCTGCCTTGTATATCTCTGCTGGGATGGAGTCAGGACCAGGTGCCTTGCCGCTGGAGAGTTGCTGGATGGCTTTGTTTACTTCCACTATGGTTGGCAGGTCATCAAGTGTCTCATTGGTGGGAACTTGAGGAAGGCAGTTGATGGTTTCATCATCGAAGAAGGAAGTTGCATTTAAGATTTTGCTGAAATGCTCTGCCCAGCGTTGAAGGATTTCTTTCTTATCGGTGACCAATGTTCCCCCATCTGCACTGAGGAGGGGAGCTATGCCTGGTGATGTAGGACCATAGACCACTTTCAGTGAGTCGTAGAAGTTTTTCATATCATGTCTGTCAGCAAAGCCTTGAATTTCATCAGCTTTGCTGCTCAGCCAGGAGTCCCGCATGTGCCGAAGTTTCTGCTGCACTACTCTCTGAATGTTCTTGAAGGCATCTTTTTTTTTAATGTTGACTTCGGGTCATTCAAATGTGCCTTGAGGAGAAGATGTTTCTCGGCCAGCAATTGGTTGATGTCTTCGGAATTTTCATCAAACCAATCTTTATGCTTTCGGGGGGCAGGACCCAGGATTTTCATAGCAGTGTTGTAAATTATGTCCTTTAGGGCTCTCCACTCTGTTTCTGTATCCTGTTTAGCAGCAGCATTGGGCTTGAGGCGGTCTTCCAGGATATTTTCAAACGACTGCTGCATTTTCTTGCTGTTTAGGCGGGTGACATTTAGTTATTTTTTACATTTTTACCCCTTAAGGACGCCGTGGTGGCCTGATGTGAATGTTTATTTTCGAGACAATGAGACAATGGTATGTCCAACATTCGGCACCACACATGGATTTTGTTACCAGAACGTCTTGTCTGTCACTTCTCCTGACGATGACATAGTCAATGAGGTGCCAGTGTTTCGAGCGAGGGTGCATCCACGATGTCCTATTTCTCATGGGGAGACGGACAATTGTGTTGGTAATCAGGAGATCGTGTTCGGCACATGCCTGAAGGAGGAGGAGTCCATTGCTGTTACAATTTCCGACTCCGTGCTTTCCAATAATGCCACTCCAAGAGGTGGTGTCCGTGCCTATTCTGGCATTGAAATCCCCAAGGAGTATAAGTTTGTCTACTTTGGGAACAGATGTTAATACATTGTGCAGGTCCTCATAGAACTTGTTCTTGACATCATATTTGCTGGTCATAGTTGGTGCGTAGACACTCACAATGGTTGCATGCTTCCTTCCATTCAGCAGGGGCAACTTAATGGCCATGAGCCTGTCGTTTATAGCCTTTGGAAATCCAGCTAATTTGCCGACCAGGGCCGACTTAATGGCAAATCCCACACCGGATTGGCGTCTTTCCTCGCTTTTCCTTCCACTCCAGAAAAATGTGTAGCCGGCACCTATTTCACAGATTTGGCCTTCTTCTGCAAGTCGTGTCTCGCTCAAGGCTGCAATGTCGATGTTGTACCTTCCCAGCTCTCTCCCAATCAGTGCTGTTCGTCTCTCTGGACCCGACGCACCGTCTCTGTCAAGCAGGGTGCGTACATTCCAAGTTCCAGTTGTTAAGGGAATATGGCTTCCTCTTTTAGCTTTACTTGTTTTATCTTTGTTTATATGTCGACCGCAGATAGGGTACCCACCAACCGCGGCTAGCTGGTTAGGTAGTGATGGAGCAGACAATGTTTAGGGCACCTTTTCTAGCCCCTTCCTCATGCTATGGAGGTGAGCAGTGTGTTCCTATAGAGGGCTGCTCAGTCGCTCAGGGGGCTGCCAAATCCCACTGCTGCTCCGGCCAGTAGAAGACGACCATATGACCTGAGCCACCTGTGTGCAGGTCTGCGACTACGGCTGCCACCGTACCCACGCCTGCCGCTTCGCCGCTCTCCCATCGCCATATGGCTTGAAGGTGATATATGACGTTGGATGAAGAATGACTTGCTCGATGACTTGGATTAAAGTGAGGAAGAGTTGCGCAATCGTCGACCTCACTCTCTCGTCTGAGTCCATCTGGGTCCAGTGGCAAGACAAGTCGAGACGACTGGAGACGAATAAAGGTGCAGTGGATGATCAGGGCTCTCTACGTGCCTTGCCGTGCTCATTACCTTCCACACCGCTTTGCAGGTAAACGCCGTCTTGCCCGTTGACATACACAGAAGTGAAAGAAAGAAGCAGAAATTATAAGTCATAGAAGATAACGTAACCATTGCAAGCCAACCGTAGATAAACCACCATAGTTACAGATTGGTGGCTTGGTTGCTTGCTTGTCTAACTGCCCGATTGTTTGGTTGGTAAGGTGGCTAAATTGTTGGGTGGATGGTTCATTAGTTGGCTAATTTGTTGGTTGGATAGTTTTCTTTTCTTTTTTGGTGGTGGTTGGGGGAGGGGGGAAGTGGGAGGGGGCGCTTGCTCGCTTTGACCTCCAGCATAGTCCATCATGTGCTATAACTTCTCGGGTACAGGGCTGATTGTTGTGTGTTGATTAGTTTTCCCTATTACCAGTGTCCCTCGCCATTTGGCGAGCACTCCCAAGCCAAGGACGAGAAGTCAAAATCTTAGTCTAATTGACCGGTATAGGGGTTGAACCCGCTATTTCGGCTTCAACGCACCGGAAGTTTAAGAACGTTATCCATTCGGCGATGCTGACTTCCAGTTGGATATTTGATTGGTTGGCTAATGCGTTGGTTGGATCGTTGATTTGTTTGTTAATTTATTGGTGGAATAGGTGATTGGATGGCTGATTTATTGGTATATTGGTATATTGGTTGGTTAATTTCTTGGCTGGATAGTTGATTGGTTGGCTAATTTGTTGGTATATTGGTTGATTGTTTGGTTAATTTGTTGGTTGGATAGTTGATTGGTTGGCTAATTTGTTGGTATATTGGTTGATTGTTTGGTTAGGTTGATGCTTGGATCGTTGATTGGTAGGCTAATTTGTTGGTATATTGATTAATTGGTTGGTTAATTTGATGCTTGGATGGCTTATTGATTGATTACTTTTTTGGTTGATTGATTGGTTGGTAAATTTGTTGGTTGGATGATTGACTGATTAATTAATTTCCTGGTTGGTTGGTTGGTTGGATGGTAGATAAGTAGGTAGGTTGATCTGGCCGACATTCAGGTCTCCGAGAAAAAGCGACACGGAGGCACCATCAGACTGCTACCATTATTATTGGGACTATTCGCTGGCTGTTGACGATGAGGACTGAGCACGTATGGGAATATCACAAGAGCTGTGATGTCGGTTCTTGACTCAACTCTGGCAGGCTGCCAGCGGAAAGATGGATGGAATCTTTCCTCTTGTCTTTTCAAACCCGTGTTTAATGTGCAACATTTCCAACCTGCTAGTCATATTTGGTTAGTTATCCAATTTACAGCCACTTCGTGCAGGGGTTCAGACGGTGTAGTACAAAAACACCAGCGAATCTCCCGGGCTATGTAATTTTAATTCCGTATTTAAACACATGTTCTACATCTGACGTATTTCGCAATCTTCGCATATCGCGTTCGAAACACAGCTGCATACGATTTGAAAGCAGACGGCCTTGCGTTGGTTTTAATACAGTGGTATGTGTGTCGGTCGTTCTGAAAGCAATAGCAAATTACTGAACGCAAATTTGGCAAAAAAATTACAAATACAGACGACATACACAAAATATTGCATGATTTTTGCCTGGCATATTTCGCTGCATCTCGTCAGACGCAAACTGCAGTTATATACAGAATGAAGTGGAGAGACAAAATAATACTTTAGCTGAAATACTAAGTACATAATTGCTTATGCTGTTCGAATTTTTCTTTTGTTCACTCGCTTTGAATACAAGAATAGTCCATACACGTACTACTGCCTCCAGTGTACTGGACTGAATTTTGAGTGTTGATTAGCAAGCAGTTCCTATACCCAGTGCACCTCGCCATCAGGCGAACCCACTCCGACTTCAGAGGTACCTGTAATTTACGCCCCCGAGTCAAGGATGAGAAGTCAGCATTTTAGCCCAACCAACCGGTGTAGGGAATGAACCTTCTACTTCGGCATCAGCGCACGGGATGTTCGAATGTGGAGAAACGTCTAAATCCTAAACAGGCAACAACTGCTGGTGTTGACTGCAACGTCTTGTGCAGAATATTTAGTTGTTGAGTTGAGTTGAGCTAAGAACAGACATCACTGCACTCAGGAAATTCTCATGCATGCTCCTTCCCCTCGTTCAGCAATCAGCGAAGAGTCACACTACTAATCGTTTCACCGCTATCTGATTGAAAGTTCTCCTGGTCCTCACTCTCAGTTTTGAGATTCGTCCAGAACCCTTGCCGATCCCCCGCAATCTTATCCTTTCCACATAGGTTCTCAATCTATTCCCCCCGCCCTCTCCACCTGCTGATTCCACAGGTGCATGACCACCCCTCCCTTGTCCATAGGTAATCTAATACCAAGAGGTGCATTCACCCGCACTCCGGCAATCCCAGGGCAAAATATCCAGATAATTCTCACAATCTGTGACCTCTGAATCTAGGTGAGCCATTCCACATGAAACATTTCTTTCTCCACTTTACTAAGCATACTCCTTGAGTCCGTAATGACTACAATGTGTGTTGCAATGGTCTCCTCTAACCAATGGAATGCTGTTATTACTGCTTCCACCTCCATTCTCATGCTGGAAAATAAAGTTTTGTTGTTGTTGTTGTTGTTGCTGGAGATCGTAGTCTCATATGCCAGACTCTCTGATTTCAGGAATCGTCTATTAGCCTTCGAAATGAAACCCTCAACCACTACGTCTGTTTCTCACCTCTAACCCATCGGTGTAGATGACTATGTCTCCTTGATGTGGGTTACCCTGGATCAGTGTCACAGTTTGTGGGTCAGCCGCCCATTCTCTGCACTCACGACCCAGTGTTATGTAACTAAGTAACAATCAGACATGCTTCCTTCTCTACTCGACTTTCCTGTAACATTCCTCACTCATGCTGACAAAATACAAACCAGATGCTGGTTGCGTAAACTAGACAGATGTTACTTCGATTTGGATCATGTGTTTATATTTATTATTTTTAGTTCGCGCTCGCTCTCTTTGAATTCAAGCGTAGTCCAAACACACTACTTCTAGTAGTGCTGGACTGAATTGTGCATGTGGATTAGCTTTGTTTATTAACAATGTCTAGTATCCCTCGCTATCAGGCGAACCCACTCCGACCTCAGAAGTACATTGTAATTTACGTCCCCAAGTCAAGTGCGATAGGTCAACATTTTAGTCCAGTTGTCCGGTGTAGGAGTTGAACCCCTTATGGATGTTTAAGAGCAAGCGTTCTCATCCATTCGGTCATGCTGACCTACGCTCTCACGTGTGAATCGCAGTCTCGGTAGCGAAATGGTTCCCCCTGCCCATTCAGCGCTCCTAATGTCGTGGGTTCCATTCCGCGCTCCCTCGTTCGGTTCATGAATGCAACTTTCTCGCATAATCCTGAGGGTCATCGCTGGAGCTACGACATGCTTTCGACATGCGGACCTGCAGAAAGTGACCGAGCCATATGGGATAAAACCCGGCGCAATGAATTCGATCCTCTTGTCTTTCAAACATGAAACCTTGCTATCAGTGCACTGGAAGTTTAAGAGCGAGCGCTCATATCCGCTTGACCACTTCCAAGTCTTAACCTAGCTTTAATTTAATATTTATTTGTGTTTTGCTGTTGTTGCCTTTTACACTCCGTAAAACCTGCAATTCTGCCACCCTATTACAGCACTGTCTACACACTACCCAGTGTGCTGGCGCCCTGTTCTAGTAGCCGTTCTTGTGGCTATCTCCGTCAGGCCATCTCCTGCCCACTGGGTATTCACGCCATTGGGGTCACCTGGCGATGTTGACTATGGTTATTTGTGTGGCTTATTTAATTGTAGCAAGTCAGATATGATTGGGCTACCCTAGTGCAGGTAGTCAGGTCTTAGCCAGGAAGGCTTACACGCAAATAGTTAGATGGACGAACGGACGGACGGACAGACAGAAAGGAAGGTTGACCGGCAAATAGATAGATGGACGGATGGAAAGACAGACAGGAAGGCTGACAGGCAAATAGATGGACAGATAGACAGACAGAAAAACTGACAGGCAAATAGATGGATATGACTGAGCTCCTCTATGACACTCAGGTCTTGGCCAGATATTACTTAGCTACCTTATGACAATCAGGTCATAGTCAGATATGACCGGGCTACAGTATGACAATTATTCAGGTCTTAGTCAGATGTGACTAAGCTATCGCATGATAGTAAATCTGATCTTATTTAGAAATGACTGAGCTAATGTATGGCAATTAGTCAGGTCTTAGTCAGATATTGATTGGGCTACCGTATGGCAGTTAGTCATATCTTAGTTAGATATGACCGAGCTACCTTAGGGCAGTTATTTAGGTCTTAGTCAGATATGACCGAGCTACCTTAGGGCAGTTATTTAGGTCTTAGTCAGATATGACCGAGCTACCTTAGGACAGTTATTTATTTATCTCTTAGTCAGATATGGCTGAGCTACCTTAGGACAGTTATTTAGGTCTTAGTCAGATATGATTGAGCTGCAGTGTGACAGGTTGTCAGATCTTAATCAGATATAACTGAGGTACCGTAGGAAAGTTAGTCAGGTCATCGCCATATATGACTAAACTACCCTATGAAAGTCAGGTCTTAGCCAGATATTACTGGGCTACCCTATGATAGTTATTCAGGTTTTAGTCAGATATGACTGAGCTAATAAGTTAATAAGCAAGTCAATCGGTACAGTTATCTCGTCACAGTCATAATATCTGATGGGAGATGCCTTGGAGAGATTAGAAGATTAAATTGCCATTGCGAATGTAGCCTTTTGCAAGATAAAAAACATACTGACCAATAAAAAGATATCAATTGAAACCAGAAAAAGAGTGTTGAAGTGCTACATAGAACCTGTACTTTTGTATGGATGTGAAGCATGGACAATGAGCAGTCAAGCTGAAAATTAGCTGATGGCTTTGGAAATGTGATTTCTGAGGAAAATGCAAAAAATACCATGGACAGACAGAAAAACCAATGAGCGAGTCCTTCAAGAAACAGATGAAGATCGTAAACTGATTAGAGTCATTAGACATAGACAGCCAAATTTTATGGGGCATGTTATGAGAAGAAATGACCTGGAGAACTTGGTGACGACTGGCAAGATCGCAGGTAAGAGACCAAGGGGAAGACCGAGAAGTAAATACCTGGATGGCTTGGCCACGTGGCATGTCGAGACAGAAACACGGGGCTGATCCACGACTCTAGTGATCGAGTGGGATGGCAAAACATGACCGCCCACGCTTATCGGCATGTCACATGATGAATGGATGGACTGAGCTATCGTAGGACAGTTAGCCAGGTGTTAGATTAGATCGGACTACCGTACGACAGTTAGTGAGGTCCTAGTCAGATATGACTGAGCTGTTGTATTACAGTAGACAGTACTACCTGCTTTATCTAAGCACCTAATGTTGGGCAGCGCTTACCAAACCCAACACCCCACACCATCCCAACGTCTTTGGGCGGAGGAGCGCAGTTGGGAGGGTACAAGCTTTACCCTAGTGTGAGGAAATACAACCTACATACTAAATGTCATGGCAGGTCAGACTAGGCCCGAAGCCTTGGTTGGCAACTGGTCTAGGATCAAAGCTCCGACATTCAGAGTATTGCTTTGCTTATTCGGCAGCTTCTGCAGTGCAGCTTGTCTTTTTCCAGACGTATTGGTGTTACCTTTTCTCTGGAGTAAACTAAGACCGAGAGAGAGATCATGCTGCATGGGCAACACATGGTCTCTACAATTCAACCCAGGCTTTCTGTTATTTTACAAACTATCGTCTATCAAGACGGTAAGTTGCCAATGTATGTAATTGTAGAAATCCTTATAAAAATAAGTTAATCTTTTTCTTTGTCTTTACTTTTTTCCCTAAAAGTACACGCGACCGTGACCTTCATATTCTTGACCTATTTAATTTCCGGTGTCGCTCCAAAGATGCCCTCTTTCCATCAGAGTATAAGAGTACATGGCCTTGACCTTAAAGTGACCACAATATAACATGTGAGGATTCTATTAAAAGCACGTGAAGCAAATAAAAACAGTCTTGACTAAATTAGGACAAGCGGGTGTTGGTGTGAGTACATGCTTGAGGAAACACAGTCTACGACTCTGGGTGTAAGATAAACCGGATTCTTTGTTATACTGGTTTAAATTGTGGGTGGTGTTTGGGAATGGGAGAGGCAGACAGGAGGACGGACAGACAAAATGCTGACAGGCAAATATATAGATAGACGGACAGACATAGAGGCTGACAGGCAAATAGATATATAGACATACAGAAAGGCAGGAAGGTGGGCAGGCTAATAGATATCTAGACAGACAGACAGACAGAAGGCGGGCAGGCAAATAGATATGTAGACGGACAGACAGGAAGGCTGACATTAAAATAGATAGATAGACGGATAGACAGGAGGGCTTAGAGGCAAATATATTATCTAGACAGACAGACAGACAGACAGACAGACAGACAGACAGAAGCGGGCAGGCAAATAGATATATAGACGGACAGACAGGAGGGCTGACAGGCAAATAGATATGTAGACGGACAGACAAGAGGGCTGAAAGGCAAATAGATATGCAGACAGACAGACAGACAGACAGACAGACAGACATATATATATATATATATATATATATATATATATATATATATATATATATATATATATATATATATATATATATATAAACGGGCAGACAGACAGGCTGACAGTAAAATAGATATAATAAAAAATGGACAGACATACAGAAAGGAGGACGGGCAGATAGATAGATAGATGGACAGATAGGAAGGCGGGCAGACAACTAGATAGATAAACAAACAGACACAAAGGCGGGCAAGCAAATAGATTGACGGATAGGCAGGCAGACAGGCAGACAGGAAGACAGACATACAGGAAGACAGACAGGAAGACAGACATACAGGAAGACAGACATACAGGAAGACAGACAGACAGGAAGACAGACAGACAGATAAGCGGTGAGCCAAATAGACAGATAGACAAACAGACAGACAGGAGGCCGGGCACACAAACAGACAAACAAACGGGTAGGTATGTAGACGGATAGATGGACGGAAGGAGGGACAGTTCGGCAAAGATAGATGCATAGATAGACAGACAGACAGAAGATAGGTATGTATGTAGGTAGGTAGGCAGGTAGGTAGGTAGGTAAGTAGGTAGACTGATGGACGGAAGGACGGAGTGACAGAATTGCATAGATATATTTACATAGATAGACAGACAGACAGAAGATAGGTCGTTAGGTAGGTAGGTAGGTAGATAAGTTGGTAGACGGATGGATGGATAGACGGACGGACGGACAGAAAGGCATTTATTTATTTTTTCATGGATGGACAGACACACAGAAGATAGGTAATTAGGTAGGTAGGTAGGTAGGTAGGTAGACGGATGGACGGACGGAAGGACATCATGTCTGGAGTATCGATATGTCCATAAACATGTGCTCCTAACACCAGTACACCTTAAAGCTTGTTAAGGAAAACTTTTTTGGCTACATTATGAGAAGACAACATCTAAAACATATTGTGACAACCGGAAAGATTTGCGGAAGAGAGGCAGAGGAAGACAACGAGAGAAAATTCTTGACAGTCTTATGTCATGGCATGGAAGGGAATCAACACGCGAATTGATAAATGCCTGTTGGAGATTGCTATCTGTCTGTATGTCTATATACGGGTGCAAGTTAATAAGAAAGTCAATGGTTGTAGAAAAATAAGTAACTATGATAACAACTTGAGACCTGTTTATTTTTATACATGCATTGTCCCTTTCTTTCTCAACATAATTTCCACCAACATTGAGGCACGTATCCCATCGTTTTATCAGTCCTCCCAAACTGGCTGCATAAATCTGCGTGCTCTGTTTTCATTTTCCTGTCATCCAACAGAACTGTGTAACTTACTTATTGACTCGCCCTCGTAACTTTTACTATGCACCGCTTATTATGCACCAACTATGCACCGCTTTAAGGAAAATCGGTAGGGGCTAAGTCCACTGAAAACCCACCTTGGCGGGAGACATTTCACGAATGACGAAGAAGTTGAATGTAAAGCGAAAACATAGTTTAGAAAACAGCGCACGCAGTTCTATGCAGCCGGTTTTGGAGGATTGATAAAACGATGAGATAAATGTATCAATGTTGGTGGAAATTATGATGAGAAATAAAGAGACAATTTATGTATAAAAATAAACTTGTTTCAAGTTGTTATCATAGTTAGTTATTTTTCTACAGCCATTTGTGACTTACTTATTAATTTACCTTCGTATCTATTTGCCTGTCAGCCCTCCTGTCTGCCCGTCTATCTATCTATTTGCCTGTCAACCCTCTTGCTGTACGTCTATCTATCTATTTTCCTGTCAGCCCCCCTGTCTCTCCGTCTATCTATTTTCCTGTCAGCCCTCCTGTCTGTCCGTCTACTATCTATTTTCCTGTCAGCCCTTCCGTCTGTCGTCTATCTATTTGCCTGTCCACCTTCCTGTACGCCTATATGTCTATATATCTATTTGCATGTCAGCATTTATGTCTGTCCGTCTATTTATCTATTTGTAAGATGTATAGAAGCATCATCGTCCTGGCCAGTCGGCAAGGCAATTTATTATAGTGATGAAGAACTCTTCAAGACTGCCTGAATAACAAATGGCGTTTAGGCGTCAAGTAAAAAAATAATCGCAAATTCAAAATAAAATTTTTCCTAATGCACAAGACTGGTTGGAACCTCCTAAGTGCTAATTCCTCGATGCATTTGAGTAATCGTTTATAGTATAAACGCCTTTATGCTTATCGGGACCAAAGTAAGTAAGTCATCATTAGTATCATCATCAGCTTCCACTTTTGCCGTCAAGCGTCATGAGGAGAAATAGTTGGTGCTCCAACGTCCATTGGTGGCGATTTTTGGTGTCATTCTGTATGATTTGTGGTGTCATTTCATATGATGTTTGGTGTCATTCCATTTTGTTCTCATGTGTGCTCTTGCTTCTTATCAGATCTTCTTTGATGTAGGGCCAGTGCTGGTAGTTGATGGTGTTGGTAATTACAGGGTAAGCAGGTAGAAAGGATGGAAAGGATACATAACAAAGCTATGCGCATCATTCATGGATGTAAAAGAGATACAGCATGCAGGGCGATGCGCTACCTTCTTGATTTTCCAACCATGACGGACAGAATACAAATGTGCCAAGCACGTGCCTATCTCAGCGTCAACGCAAACACACAACAGCCACTGCATAGCGAAATTAAAAAGGTAAAGGGCAGCAGGTTAAAAAGAGGGAAGTCGTGGATGGGTCAAGCTGAAGACATTCTTCAGCAGGTATGTTCACTTGAAGACTTAGAACCTGGCGAGGTGTGGGTACAAGTACCAATAGAGTTCTGTACATCCTTTTCAGTGTACATCCAACTAGACAGGAAGTGCAGACAAGAAAATCCAGTTGCTGTGGAGGCGGAAGTGCAGGCTCTTATCTTTGAGAATTCTTTAGAGGATGATGCTGTCATTTACATGGTTGGGTCGGTCGTCTGAGGAGTGAGAAGTTCATGGGCCTTTACGACTCAGGCCGGAGGGTAAACTCTGAAGGAAGAGTCTGGCGCTTTTGCTTTGACCACATAAAGCCTGACTATCGAAGTCATGGCAGTAAGTAAAGCAATAACATGGCTCGAGACACAGACATTCAATCGGGCTTGTGTCCTTAGTGACTCAATGAGTATTCTCAGGAGGAATGAGATGGGGTGGGTCCGAAGAGAGTCGCTGCTGTCTCTCGAGCAGTCTCAGCTGGCAAAGATTAGTTTCATCTTCGTGCCAGGGCAAGCGAGCGTGCAAGGGAATGAGCAGGCTGACAGGCTTGCAGGTAGAGCTACTATCATGGACCAGGTAGACATTCTGAATGCTCTACGAGAAGTAAGTTGTTTACGAGAACCAAGCGATGACTAGGAATCTACAACCATGGTAAGGCTACGAGAACAGCAAGTTAAAAGAGGTGTGGCCAAACAAGAATGCTAAACAGGAAGCCAAAGAAGATTAATAAACCAACACAGAACTTGTGTCGTGAGCCGCTACACGCTGCGGGATTTACTGACGAGGGGATCCGAGCACTTATGGACTGAATGGTTCGATGTGCAATGAGGGTGATCTGTTGACTAACTAACTAACTAACTAACTAACTAACTAACTAGGTATAGGGACAATGTTCAGGCCTTAAGTTGCATTAGGCATCTGTTATACGAGGGGGATTAGATGAACACCTTACATGTTTTGTTTGCTTGTTTGTTGTATGAATAATTTGTGAAAAAGTAAAGATCAAATGAATCATTATTTGATGTAGTCACCACTGAGTTCAATGCAGGCCCTCTAGGACCGATAAAGTGCATGGATTCTGGTAGAATAAAATTCTCTTCGTCGCGTGTGTAACCACTCATGTAGCACCTGCAGTACCTCTTCATCGGACCGAAACGTCTGTCATAGAAGTAATGCCGATTGAAACTTCCAACTCCACTCATTCTTGCTGGACTGACAGATATGCATCATCATACTGGACATTCATTCGCAGATGTATTTCTATAGTTTCACCACTTTACTGATAAACAACAAACAAACAACACGACCGCCCGTCGCCATCTTGAAACCAGAAGTTGTGGCAGTTGGACTTCGGAATCAACAACAATATATCCTGGCCTACCACAGGGATCACCATTATCTCCGGTACTGTTCAACGCCTGTACAGTGAGAATCACCAGAATTAACGCAAACACACAGCATCCACTGCATAGTGAAATTATGAAGGTGAAAGGCGGCAGGTTAAAAAGAGGACGGTCGTGGATGGGTCAAGCCGAAGACATTCTTCAACAGTGGTGTTCACTTGAGGACTTAGAACCTGGCGAGGAGTGGGTACAAGTGCCAACAGATTTCTGCACATCCTTTTCAATTTGCATCCAACTAGATAGAAAATGCAGACAAGAAAATCCGGCTGCTGTGGAGGCGGATGTACAAGCGTTGATTTTCGAGAATTCGCTAGACGGTGATGCTGTCATTTACACAGATAGATGAGTCGTCCGACATGTGAGAAGCTCATGGGCCTTTACGGCTCAGGCCGGAGTGAGAATTGTAAAGGAGGACTCTGGTGCTTTTGCTGAGACCACAAGTAGCCTGAATAAGGAAGTCATGGCAGTAAGTAAAGCAATAACATGGCTCGAGACACAGACATTCACCAGGGTATGTTTCCTTAGCGACTCAGTGAGCATGCTCAAGAGGATAGAAATGAAGTAGATCCGAAGAGAATGGTTCCTGTCTCTGGAGCTGTCTCGGCTGGCAAAGATTAGTTTCATCTTCGTGCCAGGGCATGCGGGAGTACAAGGAAATGAGCGGGCTGACAAGGCTCGCAGGTACGCTACTGTGGAGGGCGGACGCGCCATGGACCAGGCTGACATTCTGAATGCTCTACGAGAAGTAAGACTTTTGCGAGAACCAAGTGATGACTGTGAATCTACAACCATGGCCAGACTGCGAGAACAGCAAATTAAAAGAGGGGTGGCCAAACAAGAACACTACCAGGAAGCCAAAGAAGATTGATAAACCAACACAGAAATGGTGTCGTTAGCCGCTACACGCTGCGGGATTTGCTGAGGAGGGGATCCGAGCACTTATGGACTGAATGGTTCGTTGTGCAATGAGGATGATCTGTCGAATAACTAACTAGCTAACTAAACATCCATCCATCATGTGCCATGCCGGTAAGCGTGGGCGGTCATGTTCTGCCATCTCACTCGATCATAAGAGTCGTGGATCAGCTCCGTGTTTCTGTCTCGACCATGCCACAAGGCCAAGCCATCCATGTACTTGCTTCTAGGTCTTCCCCTTGGTCTGTTCCCCTCGATCTTACCAGTTGTCACCAAATTCTCCAATTCATTTCTTCTCATAACATGCCCAAAAAATTTTGACTGTCTACGTCTAATTTCTCTAATCAATTTACGATCTTCATTTGTTTCTTGAAGGACTTGTTCATTGGTCTTTCTGGCTGTCCATGGTATTCTTTGCATTTTCCTCAGAAACCACATCTCTACAGCCATCAGATGTTTCTCAGCCTGACTGCTCATTGTCCACGCTTCACATCCATACAAAAGTACAGGTTCAATGTAGCATCTCAACACTCTTTTTCTAGTTTCAATTGACATCTTTTTATTGGTCAATATGTTTTTCATCTTGCTAAAGGCTACTTTTGCCATGGCGATTCTTGTTCTAATCTCTACAAGGCATCTCCCATCAGATGTTATTACTGTTCCGAGATAATTGTACCTGCTCACTTGTTGAAGAATATTCCCATTTACTTGTATATTACATTGTGGTATTTCGTCCTTCCTAGTGACGACCATAATCTGTGTCTTTTTACAATTTAATTCTTACCCTAGTTGTTCACTGTGTGTAGCAATCGCATCTACTAAATTTTGCAGGTCCTGTTCATTGTCTGCAATCAAGACTGTATCATCTGCATATCTAATGTTATTGATGCATCGTCCCCCAATGTTGATTCCTTCCATATCTTCAATATTTCTGAAAATACTTTCACTGTACAGGGAAAACAGATCTGGAGACATTACACATCCCTGTCTCACACCCCTTTAATAGGCTGATATTGGCTTACTTCATTATCTAAACAAACAAACTGATAATAGAATGCTGCTCCTCTTTGGTGCATGTTAAAAGTGGGGTGACCATCTTTAAACTGCCCTTATGACGTCACCGTGATCGACTGCATAGTGACGTCTCATGTTTAACAATCATTGACATCCTTAACAACAATATTGACAGGTTACAAGACAATGGCATGGTTATTGTAATTTCTATCACACTTTTAGTGTTGTTATTTGAAGCTCTCTTGTAGACCACTTGCCACTCAGCGGGTGCTGAGGTCACATTCACACCGACGGTAGTCTTCCCCATTTCCTGTTATCCATTGTAGCCTTGAAATTCAGATCAATTTGTATAAAATCCACCTGGATGCCGCTTCCAGCCAGATCTCACTAGCCTGTAGCCACAACTCACCCGGGGCCCACAAAGCACATGGTGCTGGCCCCAAATTTCTAATAGACCACGTGGCACTAGATGCGTGATGTGGCTAACATCGTGCCGGCCGACTTACGTCCAATAAAACATTCCTAGTATCTCTTGTAGGCTTGGTAGACTTGCAAGTCCGAGTTAATTCGTGAAAGTCCACTAGAATGGGGATTCATATGACCACGGACCGAAGGGTCAGCGTGATGTGTAGGTAAAGATGGTCTTTCTGGTGTGAAGATTTATGCCAAGACGTATGAGATGAATGTCCAGTTCCCTTGCTCGTAGTTAGTATGGTACATGCAATTCCCAGAACATTCTGAGAAACTTTTGAGACGATTAGTCGATCCCAGACATATACTGATAGGGAATAAAAGAAGCCTGTCTTTGCTGGGTATTGAACTCGGGCAATGTCTAGTCAGGCTAGCACACAAAGGGATCTACACCGATGGGTCAGTGCTGAGAAACAGACGTAGTGGTTGAAGTTGCATTGCCAAGGCTAAAGGACGATGCTTGAAAAAGGTGAGTCAGGCATATGAGACTACAACCTCCAGCATGAGAATGGAGGTGGAAGCAGTAAAAGCAGCTTTCCGATGGCTGGAGGAGACCGCCGCAACACACATTGTATTAAATACAGATTTACGGAGTATGCTTAGTAAGGTGGAGACAGGAATGTTTCGTGTAGAATGGCTATCCTCGCTTCAGAGATCACAGAGAATTGTGAGAACTGTATGGCTCTTTTTGCCATGGTCATGCGGGGGGTGCGGGGGAAATTATCAGGCTGATAGGCTGGCATGGAATGCACCTCTTGGTGGTAGGTTATCTATAGACAAGGGATAGTTGGTCACGCGCCTGTGAGACCAGATGAAGAAAGCGGTGGAACAGACTGAGCAGCCGTATGTAGGGGAGGATGTAATGGCGGGGATCGGCAGGGGCTGTGGGCGAATCTCACAACTGTGAGGGAAAACCAGGAGAACTTTCAATCAGGTGGCAGTTGGAACGATTAGAAGTATTACTCTTCGCTGGCTGTTGAATGAGGGGACGGAGCAGCATATGGAAATGTCCTGAGTGCATTCATGTCGTTTCATTAGCTCTGCTCAACTCAACCCAAGCACACACACTACTATACTACCACGACTCCGACACAAAAGCTTAGGTAAGACATGTCAAAACATAATCCTGGCAAAAAATAAGCTTCTCTTTGGCCAAAATCGTCACCCTTGAAACAACATCTTGAGAAATCTGGCAATCAACATGCTAAGCCGCCATCTTTATCAAACTACTTCATCTACTGACGTATTTCTTCAGGATGTCTGTTTGTTTTGTTTACACTTCCCATGTTTGTTTGTTGACATGTCCACGACGTTTACATCTAACAATCTGGCGTGACAGATGGGTCATACTTTGTTACAAAATACATCCTTTGTCAGCCCTGATAGGGCCACTTAAGGTGTGATTTAACCCTCTCCATCATGTTGTAACAAGTGGAAGGCAAACTTGATAGTTTACACAATTTATTGAAACAAACCGGCACACACTTTCTTTTTCTAGTTTTGTTCTTTTTTCGTTTCTTATTTTCTATGGTTGTCTTTTCTGCATTTATGTGTTGTTCCATTTCTTCTCAGTCATATTTAAAACTGTGTTTGTTTCTTACATTTGTGACAACAATTATTTTCTATTACTTTTGTGTATTGTTTGCCTCTGTCCCAAAAGTCGTATCTGTCTTGAAATGCTTTGCGAAATCTTTGTGTAGATTTTAATTTAATTGTCTGTTCTTGCACATACAGGTATATTTGTGTTCGTTTTACCTACATTCATTAATTATTTTATCTTTAATCATCATTTGCTATTCTTTTGTACACAACTGTATTTATTATCTTATTGTTTCTCTTTAGCATGCCTATAGCATGTAGCAAGCCTATAGAAAGTGTAACGGAGCACAAGGCACTGGGTCTTATCATAGATCAAAATCTAACCTTTAATTCCCATGTTCATGCTCTCGTTAAAAAAAAAATAGCCAAAAAGCTATACCTAACTTGCCAAAATTAAAAATTTCCTTGACTGAAAACACAAGAAAGATATTCTATACTTCCCATATACAAACATATATTGATTATTGCTCAACAATCTATGGATGGATGCTCCAAATCAATAACAAAACGCCTTTATTCACTTCCAGAAAAGGACAGTGCGTTTAATTAATGGTGAAAAGCTTACCGACAATTCTAACCTACATGAACGTCTTCGGTTACTACCACTCCACAAACACCTACTTTTTAATAACGCTTAACTAATTCACAAAATCCTATTTCAAAATGCTCCAAGCTACCTTTGGCCATTGTTTAAATATAACGCAAGACATAGCGAACGACTAAATATCATTCATGTCCCTAAACCTAGGATAGACTTATATAAAACAAGCTTAGCATAATCTGCCACTCAGAAGTGGAACAATCTTCCACAAGAAATCAAAGACACCACTAATCATTATACATACTTTCGCAACCTGTTTGAACACTACCTCAGTACAGATTACATGTCCCCATACCCCCCCCCCCCCCCCCTTCAAAAAAAAAAAAAACAACAACAACAAAAAACAACATAATAATGGTAATTTATCTCAAACGACAACTAGCAAAAAAACATTCCCATATATATGGCACGTTACACCTTCCTTAGGTATTTATAATGCTCATGTTAAATATTGCCTCAGTGAGTAATTTGTTATTGATTATTCTTCATGTGTTTTAATGCTTATTGTTCTTTTGTTGTCAAAGATTTATTTCATAAGTGATGTTGAATGAAAGAATGTATGAGAGGAAATAGAGAAGAAGGGCAGAATATCAGACGGGCCTGCGTGCCCAATTCTTAACCCTTTGAAAATAAAAATTTTCGTTCGTTCTCTTTCTTTCTGTCTGTCTGTCTGTCTGTCTGTCTGTCTGTCTGTCTGTCTGTCTGTCTGTCATTCTATTTTCTGTCTTTCTTTTATAACTATATGCCTTTCTTTCTTTCACATTTTACGTTTTTGGTGTCTGCGTAGCCAAACGGTCAGACCTACTAGCTCGCGCTACAAAGGTCATGGTTGTGTGTACAGGCCTCATCATTCCATTCACGAGTGCTATTTTCGGAGAGCACGGAGTTCGTGCACAGTACGACACTCACGGCACGCCGCTCTTTGGAAAGAAGATCAAATCATCTAGGATTGAACACATTTAAATAAAATCGATCCTTTAACAATTGTGTCACAAGTATGCGCTTTCTTTCTTCTCGTTTCCGTTATTCTTTCTATGGTGAACTATTCTGTCAATCTTCCACAGGATATTTTGTAAAGTCTTACTAACTTTGTATGTAGTACAGCTGTCTGTTGGACAGTATGTTTTCAGTCTTGCAAACGGAAGACATACTCTCCAACAAACAGCTGTTCTACATACAAAGTGTAGTGAGACTTGACAAAAAGCCTGTAGTTTTATCTTTGTTCTCAGTTTGCCTCGAATGATGTGTGGATCAAATAATGTATGAAAGAGAGTCATAGAAGGGCAGAATGTTAGACGGGCCTGCATGCCCAATTCTTAACCCTTGTAAAATAAAGTTTATTCGGTCGTAAGTCCTTTGCTTTCTTTCATTCTTCGTTTTTGTTCCCTTTACCCTTTTATTCATATCATGTTTTTATCTAAGGGTTACTGTTTCATTAATGTTTTGATTTGTTTAAAGGACTTTATCTTGAGAAAATGACAGAAACCGTCTGATATAGGCTAATAAAACTAGAATATTATATATTATAAGAAAGAGACCAATGGCTTTCTTTGATTGTGTAATGAGAAAGGAGGAGTTGTGGAACATCGTGACAACTAGAAAGATCGAGGGGAAACGAGGCAGAGTGTCAGGATCTTCTATTAGGCTCGTTGGCTAACACATGTGAGACAGTACAAGTACAACGTGATTCGACGTAAGACACAGCAACACAATTTCTATGGATTTATTACCACGTTAAATACATAACAATAGTTACAGCAATGTACAACATATAACAACTCACAACCACAATACAGCTCATAGGTCTGACGCTCACGATATCAGTCGTTCAGCTCACAACCACGGAGATTCACACAAAACGCCTTGCTCTCGACACACACGTCCGTTCAGATGTCCAGTCCCAGCTTGGTCTGAGATTAGCACACACACTGCCCACTGCCTCTGGTGGGGTCACGTGGCTTTGCGTGCGTCTGTCGTCAGCGCTGGTCGCGTGTCAGGTAAGAATCTCGCCAGCGCGACAACTCTTGTCCGCCGGGCGCCGCAACGATGTTGCTGCTAGGCTCTGACATTCTCCCCGGGTACTTCAATGAAAGATGCCATCTTTCATTCATGATGTATGTATATACTGGGGTAGTGTTAATTTCATGTCAGAGACTACTTTTTCCCAGTGTTATGCATGAAAATACATATAAGGCATAGAAACAAAAAAAAATGTAAGTTGCATTGAAATGACAAATGAAGTACAATTTTTAACACAATTCAGGTTTCATCCCTCTGATGCCTGGTTACCTTCATTGCAATAATACCCAGTCAGATCAGTAGTTCCAGCTTCACGCATCTACCTCGCAGCTATTTGAAAAAAAAGTAATATTATGATTGTTTTGCAACAACCATCTAGCCAGACTGAAATACGGCTTTGTATTTAGTCGTATTAAACACTTAAACTCTGCCCTCATTTGGTCAGGAGCTCTTATGTTGGTTTGCAATGTTGGCAGCTCTATGACATGCTTGGTGGACGCCTACCTGCTGTGCTAACCATTTGAGCAACAAAATGTCTATCTATACAATATACATTAATGAATATGTTTCAAATTATGGCCCTTGATGTAATTCACAAATGCAAGGGAAGTAATTTTGACATTTAAGAAATTCCATACATTACAATAATTATTTAATTTCTTAGCGTCATTGCTTGACGTTTCTTCATATTAACGAGAAAAAGTCGGTAATATGAATACATTAATCAAGATATGATTCTAAGATTACACTAATCAAAATAAATAAGTACCCAATTGGTATATTATATTTTATAGATTGAAAAAGATTTTACAAGTGTCATAAATTTTTGGCAATTTGTACATAGTCTGCTAATTTTGCTATACTTTTTAAATTATACCGGAAATACACACGAAACGAAAAATTTGGTTGATGTTACATTTTCTGAACACAAATGATCCGGTTTTCTTTCGGAACGGATAGTAAAATGTTCTCACAGTTCGTGTATGATGTTATAGTATCACAACGGATTATGGTGGAATGTTCTTATTTCCGATGTGTTCACACGTCGAACAATTTGGATTACATTCGCTGTAAAGGTGGTGTAGGAGTCAATGTTCGGTCCACATTTGCACATGTTAAAATATCACGGTGAAAAAAATCACCCACAAATGTCACAATGGTAAAGTTCGCTTCTGGTAAGTAGATAAGCGTCTGTGACCCTGTTGTTGGTGTCTATATACAATTAATATTGTTCTCATTCTAACACACACTACACAATTATACTACACTCATTACATAACTTGATTAAAATAAGAATATTATACATGTCGGTTTCTAAACCGTATCACAACTTTACTTATAGACCTTACACAGTAGGTGACTGGAAAAATTCACACATTGGTGGCTGTGTTGGGCTGAGTGTAATATTACACAGTGCACTCAGACATTGCTTACTGGGTCTGTCGGACAACGGGACAAAAGGTCGGCGATTGTATTCATTCTGCCGGGAATATGGCGAACTTCAAAACTGAAATTCTGAAGCTTCAAGGACCAGCGAGCAATCATGTTATTTGATGGTACTGCAGAATTGATATACCTTAATGGACTGTTGTCAGTTTCGATGATAAAGTGACGTCCTAGAAGATATTTGGACAGCTTTGTGACACTTTCTACTAAGGCCAATGCCTCTAATTGCGGAATGGACCAAGACCGCTCTCGGGGCCTTAGTTTTCTTGATAGAAAACAAACGGGATGCAGAATGTCGTTGTATTCCTGCAATAGGACTGCACCGATCGCAATGGAGCTAGCATCTGTTCTCAATCTGAAAGGTAAACGAATGTTGGGCAATTTAAGGATGAGATTAGGTGCATTCTTATCAGAAAAGTGTGCCAAAACTTTATCAAACGCATTTCGTAGGCATTCATCGTTTACAACTTTTTCGGGTTTATTCTTGGTTAGTAAGTTAGAAAAAACCTCAGTCAGTTCTGAAAAATCAGGAATGAAGTTCCTGTAATAATTAATAAGTCCCAATAAACTGCGGACTTGTTTCTTATTTGTTGGAAGTGACAGTTTTAGAATTTTCGAGACAATTTTGTTGTCTGTCATGACAAAGCCATTGGATATTCTGTACCCCAAAAATGATATCTCTTGGTAAGCCAGGCTCACCTTTGAGGGCTTCACTGTCAGTCCGTGCTGTCTGATACGTTCTAGTGTCTGTTCCAGTATCTTTATATGTTCCGTCATTGTCTCTGTATGGACACAGATGTCGTCAATATAGGAAACTATATTAGGGATGTCAGATAGGAGGAGTCGTGTCATGCGTACAAATGTGGCTGGGGCATTGACTAGCCCAAATGGAAGTTTGCACCATTCGTACAGTCCCCAAGGCGTGGCGAAAGCTGTTAGATGTCTGCTGTCTTCATGTACAGCAATCTGCCAGTAACCTTTAGCCATGTCAAGGGTCGTGAAGAACTTCGCGTCAGTCAGTTCTGTCAGAAGATCGTCCGTATTTGCCATTGGTTCAAGATCTAAAACAGTTATTTTGTTCAGTTTTCTGTAATCAATGCAAAGTCGTATTGTGTTGTCCTTTTTCCGTACAATGACCATAGGTGAAGAGAAGTCTGATAGGGATCGTCTGATGATGTTGTTTTTTTCTAAGTTGATGATTTCCTGATGTAGTTGTTCCTTGTAATGTAATGGTATGGTGTATGGTCTGCATCTTATGGGTGTGTTTGATGTGAGTGTGATGTGATGCTGTACTAACTCTGTTTGTCCTGGGTTGTCTGAAAAGATGGTGTTGTACTGTTGTATCAACTGTTTGCAACTGTTTGTCTCTGCTTGACTTAGGTTTGGATTGATCTTGATCTCCTTCAAGCAGTTTGTCGTGTCTAATGTAGGTGTTGGAATCTCGTCGCTAGAATCGTCATCTTCGTGATCTATTATCACGGTGCAAGCTGTCGTATCGTCTTGTTCGTTGTCTCTGTTGTAGTATGGTCTTAGCATATTGATGTGAAATATTTTGTGTTTGTCTTTTATCAGGATTTCGTAGTCAACAGGTGAGATTTGTCTTGTCACTTTAAAAGGTCCCTTGCCAAGAATCTGTCAGTAGCTGTCTGTCACTAGGTAGTAGTAGTAGAACGTCCTGTCCAGCTGTCAATGTTATAGTCCTGTTACCTTTGTCTGCGTATTGTCTGTAAGTAGCACCAGATAGTTTTAGTGCACTTTTAGCAATTTCACATGATTTCATTATCCTTTCACGCAATGATGTTACATACACAAATGATGATATGGGTTTCAATACTGGAGTGGAATCAGTTAACATTTGGTGATAAATTGTTAATGGGCCGCGTGGTTTGGCACCATAGATGAGTTCAAAAGGAGAGAAACCGGTACTAGAATGTGGTACCTCGCGATAAGCAAAAAGAACAGCTGGTAAGTATACATCCCAGTTATTGGGGTGATCTTGAGTTACTTTGGCTAGCATGTGCTTCAGATCCCCATTAAGCTTTTCTATAATCCCGCTCGAGTGAGGATGATAGGGGCTATTGAAGACTTGCTTCACTCCTAACATTTTAGTGAAAGCTTGAGTGGATGCAGCGATAAACTGCGTGCCTCTATCAGACTGGATGGTATCTGGAAACCCAATTCGGGAAAAAATATGGAAGAACACTTCCATGATATCGTTGGCAGTAATGTTCTTTAACGGAATCGCTTCTGGCCAGCGACTACATTGATCAATAATTGTTAGAATATATTTATTCCCTCTAGTTGTTGTATGACTAAGAGGGCCCACAATGTCAACTGATAATTTTTCAAAAGGTCGACTGGCTAAGTCAGTGACTTGTAACTTTGCCTGTGGGTGTTTCCCTTTCTTTACCAGTTTCTGGCATGTATCACAACTTCTGCAATATGTTTTTATGTCATTACAGAATTTTGGCCAATGAAACTGTGTCAATAGTCTTGACCTGGTTTTAACATATGCCATATGACCTGCAAAAGGTATATCGTGAGCAAGATGTAAAGCTTGCCTACGATAAGTAGTTGGTAACACAGTTTGCTTTGTTGTAACGTCACCTCTGGTGTAGTACCTGGTGAGTATATCATTGTATAAAGCAAAATGCCATTTAGCATTTTTCGTTACTCTTGGCTTTTTGCCGATCAGGTCAAAATACTTTGACAGTGAAGGATCAGCTTTTTGAGCTGTTATGAATGTTTCCTTCATCGAGTCACTAGGTGGTACTTCTGGGCTAAGCATTTGAATAGCCTCAGTTTGGTTACTATCATCTTGCACTCTAGCAGTAGCTCTTGTTACTGCGTTCACACACTCAATGACATCAGATGATGATGGAATAATATCGTCAATGATGTGATGAGAACTTAGTGCTGCATTAGCTAACATACATTCAACAGGTGATATGACATTTTCAATGACATTTGGTGGTGATGTGTTATCATTAATACATAGTGATGTTGTGTCATGGTTATGAGGTTTGTCATTCACCTCCGGTAAATTTCCTATGATTATATCGCACACTGGGTTTGTAAGTGCTGCGACCTTTACTTTTCCGGTGAGGAATGGTGTTTCGATGTATGCCCAAGCTAATGGATATTTTTCAATATTGCCTGAAAATGTTCTACATGTGATGTGTCTACCTGTGTAGTCTGTAGGTGTTATGAATGTTGTTTTCAGGCCAATAAGTGTACTCCCGGTGTCGCGAAGTACTGTAGCAGACTTGCCATTAACGTACCCGTGATAGATGTCTAATTTGCCTTTTGAGTCTATTACTAAGTTACCTTCCTCATTAGCAATAGGGATGGCGTGCCCGCATGTTAAGATACCATTTTCAAAGAAGGTATTACAGACAGTGCATGTGTTGGAACTAAATACGTCACAAGCCTGTGCTGCATGTACAGGATGTTTTTCTGTATTTTCGTCTTCTGACGCTGAACTATCGAACAAGGCGGCATTGGCTTTGTTGGTCATATGCCTGCCTTTACAATCCATGCGATGGTGACCGTAAGCCTTGCAGAGAAAACATTTACGTGCACTTTTGAACGATTTACGTTCTCTGTCTTGTCTGTTTACCATATTTTGCAAGTATGTTGGGTACCCTGGGTTCTTATCGCACATCTCGTTCAAATAATGAGACATTTTACAATGAACACAATGTCTAAATTTTTCAGAGGTAGGCCTGTTTGGTTTTTGCCTACTATAGTTTTTCTCATAGTTGGCTGCTGCTACCCAGTTACTGTCAGTAGCTTCAGTGGCAAAACACTGTTTATTTGCCGTATAATAGGCCGAACCACGTCTTTCCATTTCTTCCACACTTGTGCATTCATTCTCCTGCAAGAACTTAGAAAAAGATGTTGGGATAGAAGAAATAACTTTATCTCGAATAATGAGGTCTTCTAATTTATCATAATTTTTGTTAATTTTGGCTGATGAAGTCCATTTGCTGAAAATGTCTCGGACTAAACAGAGGTAGTCAGAGAACGTTTGAGTTGATTTTGGACTCAGTTTACTGAACTGTTCTCTGTACCCTGCCTCATCTAACATGAAATGTGCCATTATTTTAGATTTAATGTAATGGTACTCTTTTCTGAGGTCTTTGGGGATGGTTTCAATGACCTTAAGAGGTTCCCCAGATAGACTCCTCATATATAAAATATTCCATTCCGAAAGTGGAACTTGGTAATGTTCCATTAATGTCTCAAAATTTTGGGTAAAGGCTGCTATGCAGTCACCCGAGGTATAGTTACGAACGATACCTTGGTACTTCTTATACTGGTTTTCTTTTTCCAGTCTTTCAGATTTCTTTGACTCTTTATGTATTGCAGTCTCAGTGTCCAGTTGTTTCATTTTCAACTGTAGTTCAAGTTCTTCCCTCTTGCTCTGAGCTGCTATTTCTGCTTTCTTAAGTTCACTGTCTATCTCAGCTTGCTTTGTCTTTGCAGCCATTTCGACTTCTATTTGCTTGGCAGCTTTTTCAATCTCTGCCTGTTTTAGGGCTGTTTCCGCCTCTGCTTGCTTGGCAGCTTTTTCAACTTCAGCATGTTTCAAGGCAGTTTCTGCTTCTGCTTGTTTGGCAGCTCTTTCTGCTGCTCTTTCATCGCGTTCGGCAGCTTTTTCCTGAACAAGTAGGTATTCTGCGTATTTCTTCTCACTCCATTGAGTTAATTCATCACCTTCCAACTTTAATTTTAAACCCATATCGATGAAATCAAATAATGACGACATGATGGAGAAAATATGTCAATGAAAATCAACCACACAAAATATATTGTAAATGGTTAGTAGAAAAACAACTTACAATTGATTTGACTATACGATGCGTGCCCACTAATGCATACGTAAAGTTAAAGTGAAGAAAAATATACTCAAGTGCCCTTGGATATGGTGACGAATGGTTGGGCAATCGGGCTAGAAAAACTGTAGGGTCGTACTTCGGAACCACTAATGACCTCTACGGCAGGGTTATGGATGGTACGCAAAAACCTGCTTTGTTTTTGGAGAGAAATAAGTTAGCGTGTGTTTGTTGGTGTGTGCCTGTAAGTCACTAAGTGTTGATTGGTTTGGATGGCGTTGAGTATAATTGTATGTCGTAAATTTGTCGTCAACAGTGTTTTTTTCAACAGAAGTTACACTCTTTCCAAAACTCTTTGCGTTCCACAAACTCAATACACAAAAACAATCTATCTGTATTTGAACACTCAATAACATTGATGACACATCACTTACATCAAGATGACATTCAGTAAGGACAAAGACATCAAGTTTACAAGATGGCGACAAGGTCAAAATGGCGGCAAAAATCACAAGGTTGACAAGGTCACACGGTGACAAGTTTAACAAATCACAAATGTTTAACACGTTTACAGGATCAAACAATATGTACTGTACATTTACTAATGATCTTAAACATATTTAGACAATGTAGTAATGGATCACACTGAGACTTTTCCGATCACATGTACATCACTATAACCTTGACAAATTTTACAAGCACAAGAATTATAGTTTTAAAGTTTTAAATCACAAAGACGAACAACACACGTCTAAATATATTAGGTTCTTAAATAAAGACGAGCAACCCACGTCCACACATGTCAGGATCTTCTATTAGGCTCGTTGGCTAACACATGTGAGACAGTACAAGTACAACGTGATTCGACGTAAGACACAGCAACACAATTTCTATGGATTTATTACCACATTAAATACATAACAATAGTTACAGCAATGTACAACATATAACAACTCACAACCACAATACAGCTCATAGGTCTGACGCTCACGATATCAGTCGTTCAGCTCACAACCACGGAGATTCACACAAAACGCCTTGCTCTCGACACACACGTCCGTTCAGATGTCCAGTCCCAGCTTGGTCTGAGATTAACACACACACTGCCCACTGCCTCTGGTGGGGTCACGTGGCTTTGCGTGCGTCTGTCGTCAGCGCTGGTCGCGTGTCAGGTAAGAATCTCGCCAGCGCGACAACTCTTGTCCGCCGGGCGCCGCAACGATGTTGCTGCTAGGCTCTGACACAGAGGTAGACCAAGAAAGATAATGATGTAAGGGCTGAGACGGTGGCATGGAGAAATATCATCATCAGAGTTGATTATAAGCACCAAAGACCAAGATCTTAGTTAGTTAGTTAGTTAGTTAGTTATTTAGTTGGTTGGTTGGTTAGTTATTTAGTTAGTTATTTAGTTGGTTGGTTGGTTAGTTAGTTAGTTATTTAGTTAGTTAGTTATTTAGTTGGTTGGTTGGTTAGTTAGTTAGTTATTTAGTTAGTTGGTTAGTTAGTTAGTTAGTTAGTTAGTTAGTTATTTAGTTAGTTGGTTAGTTAGTTAGTTATTTAGTTAGTTGGTTAGTTAGTTAGTTAGTTAGTTAGTTAGTTAGTTAGTTATTTAGTTAGTTACTGCTTGGATCCCCTCCTCACTAAAATCCCGCAGCGTAGTAGAGGCTCACAACACTAGTTCTGTGTTGGTGTATTAATCTTCTTTGGCTTATTGCATAGTGTTCTTGTTTGACCACACCTCTTTTAACTTGCTGTTCTAGCAGTTTGACCATGGGTGTAGATTCACAGTCATCACTTGGCTCTCGCAAACGACTTACTTATCGTAGAGTATTCAGTGTATCCGCCTGGTCCATGGCTTGTCCGTCGGCCACAGTAGCCTTACCTGCAAGCCTGTCATCCTGCTCATTTCCTTGTACACCCGCATGCCCTGGCACGAAAATGAAACTAATCTTTGCCATCCGTGACCGCCCCAGAGGCAACAACCACTGTCTTCGGACTCACCCCATCTCTATCTTCCTGAGCATACGCATTGAGTCACCAAGGAGATGACCTGAGGAGGGCGGACGAGCCACGGACCAGGCTGATATACTGAATGTTTTGCGAGAATTAATTCGTTTGCAAGAACCAAGTGATGACAGTGAATCTACAACCATGAACGCCTACGCCAGCTGGCATGGCACATAATGAAGATGGTGTTCTACATGGTCTTCATTTCTTCTTCTTTGCTCTGGGAGTCTCTGTGGCGAAGTGGTCAAGCCGTCTGACTCGGGCTTCGAAGGTTGTGGGTTCGATTCCGGGCCGCATCCTTCGGTTCAAGTGTGCATATTTTCGGAGACTCCTGGAGTATCGTCGCTGGAGCACCGGAGTTCGTTCCTTGTGCGACGCTTTCCGCGTTGCGGAAAGAGACTGAGCAATATGGTATAAAAACTCGGTGTAATGAAGTCTACCCTGTCGACTTTTAAGCGACTCTTTTTCTCTCATTTCCTCTGTTTCTTATTCTTCAGTTTAGTTTATGCGCTAGCTGCCTTTTTTTTTGGGGGGGGGGGGGGGGAGGGAGGTGGTGTCTCTACATATACACATCCTGCTTTCAGCGATAAGAAAACTGTATTTTTTTACCCCGCCCCGGTCATCAGTCTAGTGACAAGTGTAACCAAACTTATGGCTTTCAACGTCTCGTAAGACAAACTGACACTCTTTTTTTTTTGTCCGTGTGTGAAATGTAGGTTACGTAGACATGCAGGGGCGTCCTGTGAAATAGCTCAAGATCCACTTACAAGTATGTGTCGTGTTCTCATCCACTCAATTCGCGGTAAGCTGTAATACTTTGATGTTAATACACTAGTGGTTTCTTTCTTTCATCCTTTTTGTGTTTACTTCTTTGAAATGAAATAGGAGAAGTTAATTATGTCAGTGCAGAAAGTGAAGAGATATGGTGAGAACAAAAGAAACTGCAGTAAACCAAGAGGTAAGGAAAAGACGTCGGTGCTGGATATTGCACACACTGAGAAAAACCTGAGGACAATATAACTAGACACTCTCTTGTCTGGAACCCACAAGATATGCCATACACGGAAAATATGAGGTAAATTTCATTAGACTCTCTCTCTCTCTCTCTCTGGAACCCACAGGATCGGACACACATTGGGGAAACTTGAGGACAGTATGACTAGACACTCTCTTGTTTGGAACCCTCAAGATAGGACACACACTTGGAAAACCTGAAGGCAATATAACTAAATACTCTCTTGTCTGGAACCCACAAGATAGGACACAGACTTAGAAAACCTGAGGACAATATAACTAGACTCTCTTGTCTGGAACCCTCAAGATAGGACACACATTGGGAAAACCTGAGGACAATATAAATAGACACTCTTGTCTGGAACCCACAAGATAGGACACACACCGGGAAAAATGAGGACAATATACCTAGGCACTCTTGTCTGGAACCCACAAGATAAGACACACACGAACGAACGAACGAACAAACGAACGAACGAACGAACGAAAATCTTTATTTTCAAAGGGTTAAGAATTGGGCACGCAAGTCCGTCTGACATTCTGCCCTTCTTCTCTATTTCCTCTCATACATTCTTTCATTCAAGATCACTTATGAAGCAAATTTTTGACAACAAAAGAACAATAAGCATTAAAACGCATGAAAAATAATCAATAAAAATGACTCACTGAGGCAATATTTAACATGGGCATTATAAATACCTAAGGAAGGTGTAACGTTCCATACATACGGGAATGTTTTTTGGCTAGTTGTCGTTTGAGACACGGGAAAAATGAGGACAATATAACTAGACACTCTTGTCTGGAACCCACAAAATAGGACACACACTGTAAAAACCTGTGGACAATATAACTAGACACTCTCTTGTCTGGAACCCACAAAATAGGACACACACTGAGAAAACCTGAGGACAATATAACTAGACACTCTCTTGTCTGGAACCCACACAATAGGAGACACACTGAGAAAACCTGATGACAATATAACTAGACACTCTCTTGTCTGGAACCCACAAGATAGGACACACACTGGGAAAACCTGAGGAAGATAGGACACACACTGGGAAAACCTGAGGACAGTATAACTAGACACTCCTTTGTCTGGAACCCACAAAATAGGAACACACTGGGAAAACCCGAGGACAGTATAACTAGACACCATTGTCTGGAACCCACAAGATAGGACAAACACTGAGAAATCCTGAGGACAATATAACTAGACACTCTCTTGTCTGGAACCCACAAGATAGGACACACGCTGAGAAAACCTGAGGGTGGTATAACTAGACACTCCCTAGACTGGAACCCACAAGATAGGACACACACTGAGAAAACCTGAGGATAGTATACCTAGACACTCTCTTGTCTGGAACCCACAAGATAGGACACACACTGGGAAAACCTGAGGATAGTATACCTAGACACTCTCTTGTCTGGAACCCACAAGATAGGACACACACTGGGAAAACCTGAGGACAATATAACTAAACAGTCTATTCCCATGGGAATGTTATTCCCATGGGAATCCCATGGGAAAGGTCCCATGTGATGGGATGGGATGGGACAGCACACATTTGTATTTCCCATGGGACAGTAGCCATGTCATAGCAACATCATCTACGTCATAACAACCCTTAATTTGTTTTTAATTTTTTTTAAAACCCTTTTAAAGCTTTTTATCCTTCTTTTTTTTTTAAATACATATTTATATTCTTCAACAAGTGAATAGGTACAATTATCTCGGAACAGTAATAACATCTGATGGGAGATGCCTTGAAGAGATTAGAACAAGAACCGCCAAGGCAAAAGTAGCCTTTAGCAAGATGAAAAACATACTGACCAATAAAAAAGATGTCAATTGAAACGAGAAAAAGAGTGTTGAGATGCTACATGGAACCTGTACTTTTATATGGATGTGAAGCTTGGACAATGAGCAGCCAGGCTGAAAAACATCTGATGGCTGTAGAAATGTGGTTTCTGAGGAAAATGCAAAGAATACCATGGACAGCCAGAAAGACCAATGAAGAAGTCCTTCAAGAAACAAATGAAGATCGTAAACTGATCAGAAACATTAGACGTAGACAGTCACAATTTTTTGGGCATGTTATGAGAAGAAATGATTTGGAGAACTTGGTGACAACTGGTAAGATCGAGGGGAACAGACCAAGGGGAAGACCTAGAAACAAGTATCTGGATGGCTTGGCCTTGTGGCATGGTCGAGACAGAAACACGGAACTGATCCACGACTCTGTTGATCGAGTGAGATGGCAGAACATGACCGCCCACGCTTACCGGCATGGCACATGATGGATGGATGGATGGATTGTTAATATGAATATATTTAATTTTTTTATCCTCCACCAAGCAAAGCACTTAAAGTTGATGACCCCTGAAACAAATGCCTTGAGGATGAAGTCACCGTGTTTCAAAATTACGGCAACCGACTTCGCAACCATTAATTATTGGGGAAATGAACATAGGTTTCCACTGCTAAAAGCAAGTGCGAGAATTGTTTTGGCCATACCAGTGTCATCAGCGGCAGTAGAGCACTTATTTAGTGCACATGGAGTGTTGTTGAGTAAGTTACGAAAACGGACGTTCTCGTTATAACCTCTGTGTATATCAGATTTGCATGTAAGATGAAAATTGTGGAAACGGTTCAGGATTACTTGAACCAACTGAATTATTAGAAACAGTCCATCAGCAGGAAATTGATAATGTGCTGAATGAGCAGAGTGGCTCAGAAACAGAATGAGTGTCAGAATGACACTGAATTGTCATATTTAGATGAAACTTTAAACCAAAAAAATACTCTTGAATATTACAATTAATTCTGTGGTTTTACATGTCTCTTTGTGCATATAGTCCTATTTAGTAGACACTAAACCTAAGCTTTCACTAATTTCATAATTTTATTTGAACTGTATTCCATATTAATATTACAATGGGAATCCCATGGAATGGGGTGGGATTTGATGGGACAGGTATAAATTACCTTCGGATGGGATGCGACAGAAAAATATGTCCCATGGACAAGCCATGGGAACCCACAAGATAGGACACCTGAGAACAATATAATTAGATACTCTCTTGTCTGGAACCCACAACGCAGACGAAATAGCGGGAGAAGAGAATTACAGAGATGAATAATATTGGGAGGGCTTGGAGCAGGGGTGGCCAACACGAGGCCCGCGGGCCGCATGCTTCCAGAATACCTGCCGATCTCCCGTAATATCATTGTTTGCACATACTGGTTCTCAATATGTTCCCCCGCCTCCTTCACCTGGTCCCACAATGCGCTCGACCACCTCTCCCTTGTCCATAGGTAATCTACCACCAAGAGGTGCTTCCCTACCAGCCTATCAGCCTATTCATTTATGGGAGCGAGGTTCTGCAAGGGACATGCTACTAAACTAAAGGAATGAAATATGTAAGTGACAAACTACTGAAGGTTACATTGCCTTGTATATGACAAGCAATTAGGACAGGTGCTGATTGCAGCGCGTGGGACTATAATAAGATTGGCAGTACTCATATCACAGCGCTATCAAGACAAGTCACCTAAACAAGTCAAGCAACCTGATACGGGGGGAAATGGCACGCGCAAGAACACCAAAAGACACGTAGCATCCAAGTTGTGCAGTGTGGGAGCCGACAAGACTGCCAAGAAGACGAACGTGGAGAGCCTGCGTGTGAGCTGTAACAAAGAACCTGAAGCTACAGTCACTACTGAAACTAACCACTAAGAGGAGCGACGTCAGACCACCACAAACAGTTGAGAGGAAGGAGGAGAAAGACACCAGAGTCAGAAACACCGACTCAAAAACAGTCCGATGGGTTGTTAAGCGGATTCAAGTGGAGCTGTCAGACGAACAAATCCAGAAGCAGTTGCAGGAAGAACATCTTCACATAAGAATCCTGAAGGCGGAGTGGATTACATACTTAAGGATTCCTACAACGCTGGTGGTGGTGACGACTGAGGGTTGCGAGATACCACAAAAGGTATCGATAAACCAAAAACTACAACAGCCCGAGGGATTCCTACCATGAATAACGCAATGTTCCAGATGCCAGAGGGCAGGCAAGAGCAGAGCAATATGTCGCAGCAAGGCGGATATCTGCCGGTACTGCGCCGATCACCACGCATTCAAAGAGTGTCCGCTGGCCAAGCTGGACACGGACTTCAAAGCACCCAACAGCAAAAGAAAATGCGCCAACTGCACGGGCAAGCATGGAGCAAGATACTTGGGCTGTCCGTACCTCCATAGACACAGGGACGTGTTACAGATCGCCATTGTCACTACGACACCATTTAAGGAAGCAATGCGGAGGAGCGAGAAGCCACGGGCATCTCGCAAGCTGAAAGAGCACAACTGCAGAGCCGGATTGATGAGTTGAAAAAACAAGTCAAGATTCTGCAAACACCGGCACCGACCAGCGACATTGAAAAGCTACTTGCCGAAATAAAAGAGACCCAGAAAAACATAAAACAATAGGTTGAGAACATGGCGCAGACAATAAAGAAGAACGAAGAGATACTTCAAGCAATAAAAGCCGAGAGAAAACTGCTAAAAACTTAGAGGGATTCAACTCAAGTTAAACCAGCAGAAGACACGGATAAGAACACAGAAACATAACACGATGAAGCTCAACAAGAAAATATTGAAAAGCTGCTAAAGACACTACAAAAAATAAAAAAAAAGATGCAAACAAACGCATGAAGAAGCCAAGCCAAAAACCAATGTAAAACCTCAAGATGAAGCCAGCAACCCATTTACATTTACGAATAAATTCAAGGGAAAACCAGTCTTCAATCGGAAACGTGACACAAGCCTAGACAGCCTAGATGCGACGATCAATCCTGTCAAAGGACGCAGATTACCTGACTAGACCGAAGAAGATATAGAAAATGCAGCCAACTTCACTAGGGGTCAACTACAAGAAAGCAAAAGCAAGCAAAAACCCAAGGATAAGTCCTTATAAGGACTGAGCCCTATCACATCAGACGAGCCTGAAGCCAATACCGACAAAAGAAACCATATAAAGAGATACACTATAACGGAAAACCAACCTACCCGAGCCAGACATCACTCGTAAGAGCGCACAGGAAATAAACAGGGTAACACCCCACACAAACCTACGGATCTCCACTCTGACCAACGCTGAAAAATGCAGGTTGAACGAGTCCGAGTTTGGAATTTTTTTTTCGAAATCAAGTCAAGTCAAGACAAGACAGAAGGCTGTGGACAGACATAATCACCGACACCACGGCATGGACTATAATAAGATTGGCAGTACACAAGACAGAAAGGCTGTGGACAGACATGATCGCCACTGCCACATGGCATGGACTATAATAAGATTGACAACACACAAGGCAGAAGGCTGTGGACACACATGATCACAAATGCCGCTTGACATGGAGTATAAGAAAATTGGCAGTACATAAGATAGATGGCTGTGGTCAGGCATGGTCGAACTATTCAGTCCATAAGTGCACGGATCCCTTCTTAGCATCTCCCTCCCCCGTCACCGCTCCTTCCTCATGTGGCGCCCCTGTTTCTAATACCCGCCCTATCTTGACTTGATGCTTGATCTTTCTGCAGCCTGGTCAAAGTTCCAGATTCCCAATAGTCTCTGGATTCGTTTACTGCTTGTAGGAAGATGCTTGGCACTCTGTAAAATAAAAGACATGCGGCGCTAATTTTCAAAGATAATCAGAGATTCTGCTTTATGCTTACAAACTTAACGTGGTTTCAAAATACTCACGGTCTCTTATCATGTAATTAATATTATCTGTGTCTTCTCATTTAGGGCAGGCAGCTATGTGTAGTTAAGGCGAGGAAAAGACGAAACGAATTCTGTGAAATCTCATTCCTTTATGACGATCCTCCATTGGGCTTAATGACTGTTTCTAAGACGTTAAATTCATTCGCAACGGCCGTGAGAATTTGCAACGTTTGTTGCTCAATTGCTCGTTCTCTTTCAATTGTCGAAGATTGTCAGATGTAAGTTATTTTCTTTGTTGTTCCGAAACAGGGGTAATGCTGAACGTCTGGGTCGTAATGTCATTCGCTAGCCAAAGAAAAAAACAAAAACGCACACTTAAAATTTAGCCTGCTATATAAAATTACATGACGGGTTCCCTGGCATAGAGGTTAACGTCTTTCTCTGTAATCCCGTATACTCTCGAGAGTAACGTGATGTGTGGAGAAATGGTAGCGGTTCTCGCCGCATCGGTAACTTACGGGGTATGTGAGCCGTTCGCTCAGAAGGCAATGGCAAACTACTGAGCGTAATCTTACCTAGTAAACCAACAGCGGCTGAAAAATTCTGGTGTTGACTGCAACGTCCTGTAAGGGATATGAAAACAAATTACACACGTCTGTGAAACTTGGAAACTTACTAAACAAGCTGAACAGCGCATAAATGACTTTGATTATAAATGTTACAGACGGGTTCTAAGAATATCTTAGATAAAGAAAAGAACAAATGCATCGATACTTCAAGAACTGAATACTGAAGGGGGTTGGCTATTAAAGACAATAAAACAAAGACAATTGAAATATTTTGGTCACGTGAATCACCATGAAAGTTTGGAGACAACAATAATATGTCTGGGAAGAGAAGAATAGGAAGGCGAAAGCGAAGATGGGTGCAGGTTGCGGTGGATGATCTCCAGATGGATGTATCGGACGCGGGACATCTATCTTGCTTATGATCGAGAAGTTTCCCGGAATGTTGTTATGGGAGCGAGGTTCTGCAAGGGACATACTACTGAAAGAATGAATTAATATAAAATTAAAGGCATAACATCTGATGAGAGATGCCTTGAAGAGATTAGAATGAGTGTTGACTTGTGCAAGATGGAAAACATACTAACTAACAGTATCCGACTGCTGTGGAGACGAAAGTACAAGCGTTGATTTTCAATAATTCGTTAGACGGTGATGCTGTCATCTACACAGATGGCACAGGTCGTCCGACATGTGAGAAGCTCATGGGCCCTTACGGCTCAGGCCGGAGCGAGAATTGTGAAGCAATAACATGGCTCGAGACACAGACATTCACTAGGACATGTTTCCTTAGTGACTCAATGAACATGCTCAAGGGGATAAAGATGGGGTGGATCCAAAGAGTGTGGTTGCTGTCTCTGGAGCGGTATCGGCTAGCAAAGATTAGTTTCATCTTCGTGCCAGGGCATGCGGGAGTACAAGGAAATGAGCTCGCAGGTAAGGCTACTGTGGAGGGCGGACGCGCCATGGACCAGACTGACATTCTGAATTCTCTACGAGAAGTAAGACTTTTGCGAGAACGAAGTGATGACTGTGAATCTACAACCATGGTCAGACTGCGAGAACAGCAAATTTAAAGAGGTGTGGCCAAACAAGAACACTACGCAGGAAGCCAAAGAAGATTGATTAACCAACACAGAACTGGTGTCGTTAGCCGCTCCACGCTGCGGGATTTGCTGAGGAGGGGAACTGAGCACTTCTGGACTGAATGGTTCGATGTGCAGTGATGATGATGTGTCGCCTAACTAACTAACATACTGACTAACAAAAAAGATGTAATTTGCAACAAAAAAAGAAAAGAATGTTAGGGTTCTACATAGAACCTGTACTTTTGTATGAATGTGAAGCATTGACAATGAGCAGACAAGCTGAAAAACATCTGATGGCTGTGGACATGTGGTCTGTGAGGAAAATGCATAGAATACAACAGACATACATAGCAACCAATGACCAAGTCCTACAAGAAACAAATGAAAACCATAACCTGATTAGAGAAATTAGCCGTAGACAGTCACAGACTTTTGTACATGTAATGAGAAGAAATAAATTGGAGAACTTGGTGACATGTGGCAAGAACGAGGGAAAGAGAACAAAGGGAAGACAGAGAAGTAAATACTTGGGTGTCTTGGTCACGTGAGATAGTTGAGACAAGAACACTGAGTTGATCTACCACTCTGGTGATCGAGTGAGATAGCGAAACATGACCGCCTGCGCTTATCGGCATTGCACAATATGATAAAGATATAAAATGAGCAATCTGGACGTTTTGAGGAAAGCCGAGTCGCAAAAGCAACTTATCACAAACATCAGAAAGCGGTAGTCATTGTTTTTTGGCCACGTTATGAGAAGACAAAAACTGGAACATTTGACAACCGGATAGATTTGCGGAAAGAGAGATAGAGGAAGACAGCATGAGAAGATTTCTGACAGTCATGGCACACGGGAGGGAGTAAACACACGAATTGACCCATGGCGTTGGAGATCATAATTTGTGGAGAGGCATGATCGTCCACGCACCCGGCAAGGCACTGGATGATGATGATTATACTTGATCTATAGGGCATTGAAAGCTGCTTTTATGAAAATTATAAGTATCTTATTCAATAAATTACTATCATCGAATGTAAGCAAGAGGGTACTGAATGGTTATATAGAACATGATTTACTGTATAGCAGTGCATTTTCGAATGCAACTGAACAAATTAGGAAACAACTTGGAAGCAACAGAGATATGGTTCCTGAGACGAATGTTGCGAATCCCTTGGACTGCCGGTGTAACTAATAACAATTGCCTGAAAGAGGTTAATGAAACTAGAACATTATATGCAACTATAAGATTGAGATAAACAGCATTATTTGGCTATGTGATGAGAAGAGAGGCATTGGAGAACATTGTGACAACTGGAAAGATCAATGGTGCAAAAATAGGCAGTGTGTGAGGTATTAGGATAATACAAGAGAATAAAGACAAGTTTGCTAGGGGTATTCCGTATGGAATGGGGTCTCATTCCCAAATAGACCTCTAGAAGAAATCATATAGTGGCCCAAGAACCCCCAAGCATTGAACAAAGCAGAAAAGGTTACAAGTTCAACACTAATATATAGGTATTGGTTCATGTAGAAGGCAGGGAGATCCGGGAATTCTACCACAGAAAATATAGGATCACTAGTTCCTCAATGAAGGTTTTCTGTGCATAAGTCTCCCGCCTCACCTTTAATCTCTCACTTAAATATAAACAATGACAGATATCAACTGCCGTGCACCACAACCGTATTACATAACAGATGGGGACAACCACTGTTAGACGAAAACAGCAACAAATAAACTGACTATAAACATCAACTTTGGAACAAGACGTTCACCACGAATCAACTTCAATGCTTTGATACACACACACAATGTATTGATGAACATTGGATCTGAGGAAAAAACTTTTGTTCGCCGAACCATAGTGACATATACATGAAATACATTCTTATATTCATGCAATGCACATAAGTCAAAACAACAGAATAAATCTCCCCCCAAATCCCCAAAAGGTTCACAACAAGCAACGTGTACCACGACAACAAACAAAATGGAAACTAATCCATACAAAGACATGGATAAGGAAAATCTATCTAACAAGTCAATCTCTGGAACTATCCTATGTGAGTGCAAATAAATCTGTCTCCTTCAAAAATCCACCCAACATGTCTGGCCAAAATCCCAATCGGTATAATCCAGAAACAGCTTAGAATATATTCCCACTTGCCCGGGGAAATTAGAAAATCACACACCATCTGATAACCAACAGACTAGTATCCACAGTAAAAAAGCATGAAAAGATAATACATTATCCACCAAGAATATAATCCATAAGTCACAGCTACCAAGGAGCTGGGTTAGAGACATTCCGGCGTGTGGTAACAGATTGGTGTATAAGTCTCCAGCTGTCCATGTGATTGATAGAAACAGGATCAGACACAGAAACGTTCAGTAAATCCCTGGACGAGAAAGGACATCGCATTCTCCATAGTGTCCTGACAGAGCTAACCTGAAATGGGCGTAAACATTCTAGCCTTTTTCTGGATAATGATGTAGGATATAACTTTCTCCACTTGACCTTACGACTGCACTGACTTGCAATGGGTATAGGGCATGTCTGCCAAGGTCTGGGATATGAAGGATGAAGTTGTACAAGAAAACCCAGGAGTCCGCAAGGTGGCCGGAGCATTCACACCATACAATGCTGGTAAACCCTGGACTATCCATTAGCCTTCAGTGTAGGACAGTGGAACGTGAAATCCGGCGGTGAGATTTAAATGAGGGTATTACTCTGTATCCATACAGGCCAGGCAAATCCTCGTGTCTTTTGCAGACATTGTAGTGATGAACACCAGCTGGAAGCTCGCTGATATAGGGAATTGACATTTCAACGTAGTCATAATCCACACGAGTACCCAGGCGCTGACATAAGAATCCAGTGCGTGCGGCAGTATATACTAGCACCCTCGAAACTCTAATCTGGTACGAATCAAGGGAGGGCTGATAACTCAGTTTCCTGCCACTGAATAAACGTGCTGACGTTGAGACCGGGGTCCTTCAGAGTATATATATATATATACTAGCTGACCCGGCCCGGCTTCGCCCAGTCCCTGGTGGGGAGCATCTCATTTAATTCATATAATTAGTCATATAAGCTCCCATTCCCATTCCCGTACCGACTATCTACCTGTCTGTCTATTATTAGAAAGAGCACTTGAAAGATCTTTACATCTTCCCCCAACAATTAGCTTGGGTAAATGGAGCGTCTCATTTAATTCATATTCGGCCCCTGCTCCCGTTCCCGTTCCCAACAAGACGACCCGGCCCGGCTTCGCCCAGCTCCTGGCGGGAGCATTCTCATTTAATTCATATTCGGCCCCTGCTCCCGTTCCCGTTTCCCAAAGCGGGGAGCGTCTCATGTTAATTCATATTCGGCCCCTGCTCCCGTTCCCGGTTCCCAACAAAGACGACCCGACCGGCTTCACCAGCCCCTGGCGGGGAGCATCTCATTTAATTCATATTCGGCCCCTGCTTCGTTCCCGTCCCCAAAGCGGGGACCATCTCGTTTAATTCATATTCGGACCCCTGCTCCAGTTCTTGTTCCCTGTCTGTCTATCTGTCTGCCTGTCTGTCTAATAATTTATTGGTTGCGGTTAGAACAAACCTTAGATAAACGAAGACCAACTTACAAAAAGCATTAGAAAGAGCACTTGAAAGATCTTTACATATTCCCCCCAAAATTAACTTGGGTAAATGGAGCGGCGTCAGCAGCAGCAGAAGAAGAAAAAGGAGGAGTAGGAGGAGGGAGGAGGAAGAGGGTGGAGGAGGGAGGAGGAGGGAGAAGGAGGAGGGAGGAAGAGATAGGCTGAGAGAGGAGGAGGGAGGAGGAGGAGTAGGGAGGAATAGGAGGAAGGAGGAGAGAGGAGGAGGATTAGGAGGAGGTATGGGAAAGAGAAGAAGGAGGAGGAGGGAGAAGGAGGGAGGAGGAGGAAGAGGGAGGAGGAGGAAGGAGGAGGAGGAGAGAGGAGGAGGAGAGAGGAGGAGGAGGGAGAATGAGGAGGAAGGAGGAGGCAAGGAGGAGGTAGAGGGAGGAGGTAGGAAGGAGAAAGGAGGAAGAGGGAGGAGGAAGAAGGAGAATGAGGGAGAAGGAGGATGAGGAGGTAGAAGGAGGAGAGGGGGAGAACGCAGGAGGAGGAGGGGAGGAGAAGGAGGGAGGAGGAAGAGGGAGGATGAGGGAGGAGGAAAAGAGAGGAGGGAGGAGGGTGAGGAGAGAAGGAGGAGGGAGGACGAGGTAGAAGAGAGGGATAGAAGGAGGAGGAGGTGAACGGAGCCGGACGGGGTGCGGAGGAGGAGGACATGATGCGGCGGGAGGAGGAGGAGGAAGAGGAGGTAGGCAGGGAGGAGATGGGAGGAGGGGCTCACCTGGCGGAGCAGAGATAGGCGGACAGAGTAAGATGTCACTCAGCGCGCATGGAGAGGAGCGAGGAGGAAATGAGTAGGAGGGAGGAGGAGCGTGGGAGGGTAGGAGGAGGGAGAGAGAAGAGGCGGAGCGATGACAGGAGCTAGATAGTGGAGCGAGGCACCGAAGAGGTAGGCACCAGGAGGAGGGAGGTAGGACGGAGGGGAGGTAAGGAGGGTAGAGGAGAGAGAGAGAGAGGAGTAGTAGGAGGGAGAAGGCGGATGGGGGAGGCAGGAGGACGTCGAGAGGCGGGAGGGAAGAGGCAGGAGGAGAGCGAAGGAGGAGAGGAGGTAGAGGAGGAGGAGAACGCCGAGGAGGAGGGGAGAAGGAGGCGGAGGTGGAGGTAGTGAGGTAAAGGAGAGGAGGCAGGGGAGGAAGACGGTAGAAGGAGGATGGGAACGAAGAGGCGGGAGGAGAAGGAGAGGAGCGAGCGAGATGATGAGAGGGAGGAGGGAGGAGGACGGAGCGGTAGGTAGAGAGAGTAGGATGGAGGAGAAGAGGAGAACGAGGTAGGAGAGGGCAGCTTTATTTTTCAAGCGTTTTTAGGTTGGTTCGGGGATTCTTCATCATCATCATCATGCATATATTAACGTAGCGTATTGTAGCAGTAAGTGTATATGGGGTGGGCAAAACTACAGCACGCTTGAGCCTCAGGTAGAATATGGGAAGAAAGATAGCGCAAGTCGTCGACGTAGTTGGTGTTACGGTCAGTTAACACTCAGGGGACTAGAGAAGAGATGGAGCGTATGATTTAACTGAGCAACATCTGAGCTTGATTCTGAATAAAGGTAACATGGAGCCTGCACTGGCACCGTCTTTGAGTTGTTGATAGTCCATCTGATCCCTTCGCTGTACTGTGTACAGTCAACAGAATTGTGCCGTGACCAGGATTGCAAGCAGTCCACAGACAGGAGTTAGGGGACTAGTATATTGTTGCTGTTGATACGGCATAAGTGGAGTTTAATAGATATGCCTCCCATAATAAAATGACAGTAAGGGTCGCTGATCTATAGCTCTTTCGCCCAGCGAGTTAAGAGAGAGAAAGTCTGAGTGAGCAGTCTAGGGACGATTGTAGGTGTATGTGTATAATGTTGAAAGAGAGTCTTGAGGATAATGGACCTATTTTTAAAACATTGTGTCCCGGGATGTGTGTGTGTGGTTGACGATTACACATGCGAGGTGACGGTAAGGTACTACAGATAATAGTGGGTCTGTAATATATAGACATTTGGGGAGGTGAATAATAATTTTTGATGGTTGGTAATTGATGCTGTAGATAGCAGCGTAAACTGTTTCCATTAATAAGTGGTACTGTAGGAGATATAATTATTTTAGACTTTATTTCATAAAGTCTCAAATGACATAGGGGGTAAAGGTGTGTGATTTAGGTGAGTGTGGTTTTGTAAAGGAGTGTGGGTTTGGGTTGACTGTGGTTTTTTTTTTGAAAGAGTTCTACTTCTTTGAATCTCCGGTGCGCACCGATTCTTTGTCTTTCTATCGTGTGAGAGTGATTTCAGGTTGATTAAAAGTGGAGAATTAGTGGGGTTGGTGATGACAATTAGGGAGTTGGTATCAGAAGAGTACAGCGTTTTGAAATTTTAGCGGATTGCTTATGAAGAGAAGAAGAAGTATTTAAGAAGACGTGTTATGGTGTATTGTATAAAGTTGAGATGTAAATGTTATTAAGGATATGTAAATATGTTATGTTTTTTTGAAGGGTCAGAAACGAAGAAGAAGTGGGTTGATATATGGCAGGGGAAAGAGTTACGAATAGATTGTTTTACTTAAAATAAAGTTGGTTTGGGGAAGATTAGAGGAGCTGTGGGAAGTAAGGAAAGAGGGGGACTAGAGTAAGGGGATTTGAGAGTAAAGACTTTTTAAAGGAAGAAGTCTTTAGAAAACATAGGAAGGTGTAGCAGTAAGTGTATATGGGGTGGGCAAAACTACAGCACGCTTGAGCATCAGGGTAGAATGGGAAGAAAGATGCTCAAGTCGTGACGTAGTTGGTTGTTACGGGTCAGTTAACACCGGGGACTAGAGAAGAGATGGACGTATGATTTAACTGAGCAACATCTGGCTTGATTCTGAATAAAGTAACATGGAGCTGGAACCGTCTTTGAGTTGTTGATAGTCCATCATCCCTTCGCTGTACTGTTACAGTATTTAGGGAGGGGGAGGAGGGAGGAGGAGGAAGAAGACAAAAAAAAAATATGGCAGTTGGCAGCGCTGGAATGAGAGAAAGACGTGTAGAAAATTTCATCTCAATCGGATGGGCCGTTCGCGAACGCATAAAGGACATACATACAGACATACACACCCACACACATTGCCTTTTATATATAAGATACTAGCTGACCCAACCCGGCTTCGCCCAGTCCTTGGTGGGGAGCATCTCATTTAATTCATATAAGTAGTCATATAAGTTCCCGTTCCCGTTACCGACTGTCTGTCTGTCTGTCTGTCTGTCTGTCTGTCTGTCTGTCTATCTGCCTGACTCGGCCCGGCATCGCCCAGTCCTTGGTGGGGAGCATCTCATTTAATTCATATAAGTAGTCATATAAGTTCCCGTTCCCGTTACCGACTATCTGTCTGTCTGTCTGTCTGTCTGTCTGTCTCACCCGGCCCGGCTTCGCCCAGTCCTTGGTGGGGAGCATCTCATTTAATTCATATAAGTAGTCATATAAGTTCCCGTTCCCGTTACCGACTATCTGTCTGTCTGTCTCTCTGTCTGTCTGTCTGACCCGGCCCGGCATCGCCCAGCTCCTGATGTGGGGCATCTCAATTAATTCATATAAGTAGTCATATAAGCTCACGTTCCCGTTCCCGACTATCTATCTGTCTGTCTGTCTGTCTATCTGTCTGATCCGGCCCGGCTTCGCCCTGCCCCTGATGGGGAGCATCTCATTTAATTCATATGAGTAGTCATATAAGTTCCCGTTCCCGACTGTCTTTCTGTCTGTCTGTCTGTCTGTCTGTCTGTCTGTCTAATCATTTATTGGTTGCAGTTAGAACAACCTTAGATAAACGAAGACCAACTTACAAAAAGCATTAGAAAGAGCACTTGAAAGATCTTTACATCTTCCCCAACAATTAACTTGGGTAAATGGAGCAGCGGCAGCAGCAGCAGAAGAAGAAGAAAAAGGAGGAGTAGGAGCTGGGAGGAGGAAGAGGGAGGTGGAGGGAGGAGGAGGAGAAAGAGAGAAGAGGAGGATGGAGGAGGGAGAGGGAGGAGGGGGAGGAGAAGAGGAAGAGGGTAGGAGGTGGAGGAGGGGAGAGGAGGAGGAGGAGGAATATAACGCATATGCCTGTAGATGTAATAATGGCTGAAGTTGTTCCATGTCTTCTTAGAGTTGGCGACAGTGTAAAGAAATATAAAATCTTCAAACTTGATAGAGATAAGGTAACTATTATTTATTCATTCTTTAAGCAAAAAAGACGAGTTACAATGTTATGCATTGTGCATTATTTTTATGAAAACTTTGAAAATGCCTTACAGATTGTATCATTATTTATTATAACTCATATGCCGGTACATAACTATGGACAAAGAGTTTATAAATCTTTGAAAACGATGCCACAATATGACTATAAGTTATACAGAAATGTTATGCCCCTTGAAATAACTTTTACAGAGTTAAGTCCCCTGATATATATGAAATTATAATGAAAAATGAAAAATGAAATAATATTGGGTAAGCAGCGGATTTCACACTAAAAAAATATGACAGTGGGCTGCGCTGGAATAAAAGGAAGACGTGTAGAAAATTTCATCTCAATCGGATGAGCCGTTCGCGAGCGCATAAAGGACATACATACATACATACATACAGACAGACAGACAGACAGACAGACAGACGGAGATCGCATTTTATATATATAAATTGCGATCTCCGTCTGTCTGTCTGTCTGTCTGTCTGTCTGTATGTATGTATGTGTGTGTGTGTGTATGTATGTATGTATGTATGTATGTATGTATGTATGTATGTATGTATGTATGTATGTATGTATGTATGTATGTATGTATGTATGTATGTATGTATGTCCTTTATTTGTTCGCGAACGGCCCATCCGATTGAGATGAAATTTTCTACACGTCTTCCTTTCATTCCAGAGCTGCCAACTGTGATATTTTTTTAGTGTGAAATCGCCTGCTTACTCAGTATTATTTCATTTTTCATTTTTCATTATAATTTCATATATCTCAGGGGACCTAACTCTGTAAAAGTTATTTCAAGGGGCATAACTTTTCTGTATAACTTATAGTCATATTGTGGCATCGTTTTCAAAGATTTATAAACTCTTTGTCCATAGTTATGTACCGGCATATGAGTTATAATAAATAATGATACAATCTGTAAGGCATTTTCAAAGTTTTCATAAAAATAATGCACAATGCATAACATTGTAACTCATCTTTTTTTGCTTAAGAAGTTACTGTAGTCATGCAGGTGATTAGAAAGAGTTTTCATTAAAAATAATGGATGGTGTGTGGAAGGACATTCTTTTAAGTTACTTTTTTTGTTGTATGAATTTAATGAGAACTTATATGACTACTTATATGAATTAAATGAGATGCTCCCCACCAGGGACTGGGCGAAGCCGGACAGGGTCAGGCAGACAGATAACAGACAGACAGACAGATAGACAGTCGGGAACAGGAACTTATATGACTACTTATATAAATTAAATGAGATGCTTCACACCAGGAGCTGGGCGATGCCGGGTCAGACAGACAGACAGACAGACAGACAGACAGACAGACAGACAGACAGACAGACAGATAGTCGGTAACGGGAACGGGAACTTATATGACTACTTATATGAATTAAATGAGATGCTCCCCACCAGGGACTGGGCGAAGCCGGGCAGGGTCAGGCAGACAGATAGACAGACAGATAGACAGACAGATAGACAGTCGGGAACGGGAACTTATATGACTACTTATATGAATTAAATGAGATGCTCCACACCAGGAGCTGGGCAATGCCGGGCCGGGTCAGACAGACAGACAGACAGACAGACAGACAGACAGACAGTCGGTAACGGGAACGGGAACTTATATGACTACTTATATGAATTAAATGAGATGCTCCCCACCAGGGACTGGGCGAAGCCGGGCAGGGTCAGGCAGACAGATAGACAGACAGATAGACAGACAGATAGACAGTCGGGAACGGGAACTTATATGACTACTTATATGAATTAAATGAGATGCTCCACACCAGGAGCTGGGCAATGCCGGGCCTGGTCAGACAGACAGACAGACAGACAGACAGACAGACAGACAGACAGACAGTCGGTAACGGGAACGAGAACTTATATGACTACTTATATGAATTAAATGAGATGCTCCCCACCAGGGTCTGGGCGAAGCCGGGCAGGGTCAGCTAGTATCTTATATATAAATTAGGATGTGTGTGGATATGTATGTCTGTATGTCCTTTATACGTTCGCGAACGGCCTATCCGATTGAGATGAAATTTTCTACACGCCTTCCTTTCATTCCAGCGCTGCCAACTGTCGTATTTTTTTTCCTTCTTCCTCCTCCTCCCTCCTCCCATTCCCAAAATACGTACGTAAATATATGATGATGATGATGATGAAAGAATCCCCGAACCAAAACGCTAGGGAAAGGGAAGAAAATTACGTGACTACACAGAATCGTCACACGGCAATCATCATCATCATCAAGTGCCATGCCGGCTGGCGTAGGCGCTCAACTCTGTTGCTGATATATATGCCTCCATGCCACGGCAATATCAATAACAATTCATCTTTTTATGTGTAAGGAAGTTATCTACAGTCGTGTAGAAGGGAAGAACAATCAATGGAAGGACCGAAATCACAGAACCTAGACGAGTATGAATTCGGAATGGCGAACTCTCTCCTCCTCTCTTCTCCTCCTGCCTCTACCTCCTCCCTCCACCTCTTCCTTCTCCCTCTACCTCCTCCATCTCCCCTCCTCCTCCCTCCTACTAGGCATGTGTGGGTGGGTGGAAGTTGTATGTGTGGGTGGTGGGGTGTGTGTGAGTGGATTGGGGATGTATGGGTGGATAGGGAGATGTGTGTGTGTGTGTGTGTGTGTGTGTGGGGGTGGGGTAGGGACATGTCAGTTGGTGGGGATGTGTGTGTATGGTTTGGGGATGTGTGAGTGGATGTGCGATGTGTGGGTTGGTGGGGGATTGTGTGTGTGTGGGTGGGGAATATGTTGTCGATGGAGATGTGGCTGGGGGATGGGTGGTTTGAGGAGTGGGTGGGGAGAGGATGTGTGGGGTAGGATGTGGATGGGCGTGGGATGTGTGGGTTTGTGGGGGAATGTTTGTGGGTGGGCGAGTGTGTTTTGGTTGGGGGATCAGGTGAGGGCAGTGTGTGTTGGTGGGGGATGTGCGGGAGGGGGATGGGTCGGTTGGTGGGGTATGTATGTGTCCCTTGGTGTGCGTGTGTGTCGGTAGGTGGGGGTGTGTATGTGTCCCTTGGTGCGCGTGTGTGTGGGTAGGTGGGGGTGTTGTGTGGGTGGGTGGGGTGATGTATGGGGGTGTGTGGGTGGGTGGAGTGATGTATGGGTAGGTGGGAGATGGGCTTCATAACATTGTAATTAGCCTTGTTTATGTTTACAACATTCATTGCACAATGTTTATTTTTTCCTATGTAAATGTATAATGGCTCTTGATGAACGAAAGACGAGTGATTGGAAGGGCCGAATGTAGAGGACGGGCCTGCGACGGCCCAATTGTGGTTTCATCCTGCGTTTATCATGCCTACTAATTCTCCTAACGTCTGACTTCACCTATTCATAGCTCCCTCCGTTCTCCTACTCCACTGCAGCAGTACTCTCTCCATCACATCACATGTATACACTCTCTCAACGCTCCTCCTTCCCTCATCCTCTCCGCCCCTTCGCTCCTCAATAGCCCCTCCTCCTCCACCCTACTCCTCCCTCCTCTTCCTAATCTCTCCTCCTCCCTCCTATTCCTCCCTATTCCTGTCTCCTCCTCCTCCCTCCTCTTCCCTCCTCCACCTCCCTCTTCCTCCTCCCTCCTCCATTTACCCAAGACAGACAGACAGACAGATAGTCGGGAACGGGATCTTATATGACTACTTATATGATTTAAATGAGATGCTCTCCACCATGGGCTGGGCTGGGTCAGACAGACAGACAGACAGATAGATAGACAGACAGACAGACAGTCGGGAACGGGAACTTATATGACTACTTATATGAATTAAATGAGATGCTCCCCACCAGGAGTTGGGCGATGCCGGGCCGGGTCAGACAGACAGACAGATAGATAGTCGGGAACGGGGAACTTATATGACTACTTATATGAATTAAATGAGGTGCTCCCCATCAGGGTCTGGGCGAAGCCGGGCCGGGTCAGACAGACAGACAGACAGACAGACAGACATAAAGACAGACAGACAGATAGATAGTCGGGAACGGGAACGGGAGCTTATATGACTACTTATATGAATTAAATGAGATGCTCCACACCAGGAGTTGGGCGATGCCGGGCCGGTAAGACAGACAGACAGACAGACAAGACAGACAGACACTCGGTAACGGGAACGAGAACTTATATGACTACTTATATGAATTAAATGAGATGCTCCCCACCAGGGTGTGGGCGAAGCCGGGCCGGGTCAGCTAGTGTGTATATATATATATATATATATATATATATATTATATATATATATATATATATATATAATATATATATATATATATATATATCTTCAGTGAGATGAAGGAACTATCTCGTTCATTGTAAACAATGAGACGAAGTAAACTCCCGTAGTTCAAGTAAACAATCCAAACTTCTCAACATTCACGTGCAACCAAGGTCAATGACTGTAAATCCATGGCCAATACTCCACCCGCATCCCTCCAGCGCTATGAGATGATTAAAAAAAATATGATCGAAACCTATTAATAACACAACCCATGTCTTGGTAATTGTAACATGCATGGTTGTATGAATGAAAAAAAAAAACAACTGGGGTAATTGTACTAGCTAAGAATGTTATAATAATAGTAGAGGTAACTGGGTCAGAGAAGAATGAGACGGATGTTAGGTCAGAAGGTGGAGATAGGAATTTCAATACAAAGATTGGCCCTAAAAACAATAGAATATATATCACGCAGATGTCAGGCTAAGGCACGAAGGCGCATAGGAATACGCGAGAGTAGAGCGGATGTGAGGTCAGAGAAATCGATTTAGAAACTCTAGAACAATGGTTCAACACAGGGACTGTTAGAACTCGTACGGGCTAAGAGGAGGTCACTCGTGAGATGTTAATACATGATAGCAGAATAAGAGACAAAGGGAAACCTAAAAATGTAATGGTGGTGGAATGTAGACAGGTTGAAAAGGGTTAAAAAGATAAGTCTGGAAAAATTAAGGACATTGAGATTTGGGTAGACAGTGGAGGACTGAGGTCTGGCCCAGTACAGAGGAATTTGGAGTTGAGATAAGTCAAGTAGACTTAACGGGGATCAGTGGAATTATGAGGCTAAGTATTGGAGACTTAGCCAGGCTGTTAGCGACAGTAGTGTCTGGACTACGATAAAGGGAACTAGTCAGTTAGTCAGGGTCTGGGCCGAGGAGGAAATCTCAGCCAGGCATTCAGGGAGTGTGAACACAGGAAAGACTCCGTGGAAATTAAGTGTGTACATGTATCTATACTGAGACTGTGCCTGGAAATTATGTCATATTTGTTTCATCATAGATCTGTGTCATTAATAAAATGATGTGCGCGAAACGGTGTGTTTTCCAGTTGCTATAGCTGTTCATAAGTACACCTGCAGAGTGTTCATACAGACATACCACTAGATACAATCACAGCCACTTCTATCTATCACTTTGTCATAACACTTTGTGATAGTAATATCATATCAAAACATTAATAAAGGGGAAGCAAAGGGGAAAGAGATAGGAGGGTGTTTCCATTCTTCCAATCCATCGTCGCTGATTGTAGAGTTTATTCCAACTCCAAAAGTGAGTGATGTATCTACTTAAAGAACACACCTATTCGAGACTGATACTGGGACTTCCTGAGGAGTTTAAGAGACTTCGCAACCACCCAAACATCCTGATAAGACAGCTGTCACAGCATGACCAGGATCACTGAGACATAGGACTCATGTCAACAATTCATCACCTCCTTTCCCTAGCTACAAACAGCATTAGGTAAGTATCACTGACAAATAGCAAAAGGCCAACAACCAGACCGATCACCTTCTCTCCTTGGGGTACATAGTACCCAAATATCATCATCATCATCATCATCATCATCATCATCATCATCATCATCATCATCATCGTCGTCGACAGTCTGCAGTTTATATGCATTTAATAATAAGATATATTCAAAAAGCATATAAGAAAGTTTACACATAGCAAAATGAGATTGCAAGCATCTGGAGAACCGGTTGAACAAACATGGCGATCCTGCAGACTGCGAACTCAGGCCAACTTTTCAATGAAACGCTAATCTCAGTTTTCGCAATCCACACCAACAATGATACTAATTGCATCAAGGCATTTTTATAAACACATAATATGCGACATTTAAATGCTTACCCAAAGTACAGAGAGGATAATTGGCTATACAAATACTTCCACCTAACTAAGGGAAGGACCCGCTTAACCTGGCGATTACATGGCGGTGTGATGGGACCAAAGTTGCCACTTTTTTTAACAGGAAAAAAATCTAGAAACTGCCCAAACAACATCTAGAAATATCTAGATTGTGTTCCTAAACATCTAGAAATAACATCTAGATTGAGAATGTAAGAAATTATATAGATATTGATGTGACTTACCCTATAGAATCATGTCTTAATCTTCACTGATGTCTGTCTCACAAGATCCACGGGATAAAGTTAGCTTGAATGATGAAGTTGATTTTTATACACGATCCGGGAGCTGATAAGTTGAACAGCATTTTCCTACTCTCATCAGGCCAAATCTTATTGTCAAGATAGCATTTAAGAGGGCAAGTTTCATCTTTTTTTTTAGTTTACATCTATATCTATAAAAATCGATGTGTGTATGTATGTATGTATGTATGTATGTATGTATGTATGTATGTATGTATGTATGTATGTATGTATGTATGTGTGTGTGTGTGTGTGTGTGTGTGTGTGTGTATGTGTGTATGTGTGTCTGTATGTGTGTATGTATGTGTGTATGGATGGATGGATGGATGGATGGATGGATGGATGGATGGATGGATGGATGGATGGATGGATGGATGGATGGATGGATGGATGGATTATGTATTATGTATGTATGTATGTATGTATGTATGTATGTATGTCCGTCCTTATGCGTTCGCGAACGGTCCATCCGACTGAGATGAAATTTTCTACACGTCTTCCTTTCATTCATGTGCAACCGACTATAATAGTTTCTTAGTGTAAAATCGGCTACTCACTTAATAACATTTCATTTTTCATTATATAATTTCTATATAGCAGGGGGACTTCACTCTAGAAAAGTTATTTCAAGGGGCATAACTTTTAATAACATTTTTATATACTTTATAGTCATATTGTTGGACTTACTTGCACTATTGTTAAACTCTTTGCCTATAGTTATTTTCAGGCATAACAGTTATAATAAATAATGATATAATCTTTAAGGCATATTCAAAGTTTTCATAAAAAATAATGCATAATGCATAACATTGTAACCCATATTTTTCTGCTTAAAGAAGCTATCAAGTGTCATGTCGGTGATTAAAAACAGTTTTCATTAAAAATAATGGATGATGTGTGGAAGGACATTCTTTTAAGTTACTGTGCGCCAGGTGCTGGGCGAAACCACGCCTGGTCAGATAGATAGACAGACAGATAGTCGGGAACGGGAGCTTATTTGACTACTTATATGAATTAAATGGCATGCTCCCCACCAGGGACTGGGTGAAGCCAGGCCGGCTCAGACAGACAGACAGACAGACAGATAGTCGGGAACGGGAGCTTATATCACTACTATATGAATTAAATGAGATGCTCCCCACCAGGGACTGGGTGAAGCCGGGCCGGGTCAGACAGACAGACAGACAGACAGTCGGGAACGGGAGCTTATATGACTACTTATATGAATTAAATGAGATGCTCCCCACCAGGAGCTGGGCGAAGCCGGGTCAGACAGACAGACAGACAGACAGACAGACAGACAGACAGACAGACAGACAGACAGACAGACAGACAGATAGATAGATAGATAGATAGATAGATAGATAGATAGATAGATAGATAGATAGATAGATAGATAGATAGATAGATAGATCGATAGACAGATAGATCCCCGCCAGGGCCTGGGCGAAGCCGGGCCCGGCAGCTAGTTTTATATAATTCATAGTACTGAAAACTCTTTCCACATCAGCATATGAATTGGGTAGTATGATGGCGCAAACTACTGAGCGTAATCTTGCCAAGAAATCAACATACAGCTGAAAGATGCTGGTGTTGACAGCTAATGTCCTGTAAAAGGATATGCTAAAAAAAAAAAAAGTATCATGGCAGACATCGCACATTCAAAGAGCTCACAGAATGGACTGTTACATGAGGCATCTTTAAATTGTCTTACTTCACTCCAAAAGCTTCAGTTTCTGTTTTGTTTCTCCAGTCAACCAAATTTATTTTGGTTAACTGATATTCTGCTTCCGCCACACTATTATCAGTAGCCCCTAAGAATTTCATAACTTGACAATATTTAGTATGTCCTTTACTGGCTGAAGTATGTTGTTAACAGAAAAGAGTGAAATATTTTTCAATACATCTAAATTTTCAGGAAGTCTCTGCTTCAGTTGCTTGAATAATGAGACAAGAAAATCTTGACAGCGCTTTCTTAAGTTGTTCTCTTCATTTTCTGTTAACAGTCCTTTTGTTTTTAAACCATCAATTTTTGATTCGATTTGGTATCCCAGGTATGGCTTAGGAGCCAAATAGCTCTCTATAGTGCAAGTGAACAAGTCAGCTTTAGAAGTTGGCAATATAAGTCTTTTACCAATTGAGTGAAATAACAAAGTGAATTCGTCAAGTAATTTAACTTTATCAACATTTTGAGATTCAAACAGTTTATTAACTTTTTGTACTTCACTTAGAAAGGGTTGTAAAAAGAGAAGGAATGCCAATTTTTTTTCATCACTGTACATTCCATATAGTATTTCAGCTGTGTAGCACTTTTCACTTTGTCTTGTTATTTCGAAGTGTGTCTTCAACTCCAACCATTGGTTCACAATTATTTCAACAGCTGGTTGAATTGATAACCATCTAGTTTTGCAATATGACAGAATTTTCAGTGGTGAGGAACTATCATTTAATGCTTTATATAAATTATTGTATTGCTGTTGTCTGACAGATGATTTGGAGAACCAGTTATGTGTTTCAGCAATAAGGAATTCCAAATTCCTTGGTAAACATTCTGATGAGGCATGTGATAATGCTAGCTGCAAGGAATGACACGCACATTTTATGAGGATTAAAGATGGGATATCTTCCTTCAATTTGGCATAAACGCCATGGTTGATACCAACCATTACCGAGGCATTATCGGTACCAATTGCAGCCAAATTCTTCAAGTTTAAATGTTTAATGACCAAAAGTTTCTTCAGTGCCTGAACTATACTTTCTGCATCACACTTTTCCAAGTGAACTAGTCCAAGAAATGTAGAAACTACTTTGTCTTTGCTGTTGCTATAATATATAACACATACACCAAGCACTTTCAGAACAGAAATGTCATTCGATTCGTCTAATAATAAACTATATTTATTTGTAGAAATATCACTGATCAAATCTTCTTCAAAGTGAGAAAACAAAGTACTTCTTATAATATTTTTACACTTGCTGCCGATGCATTTTACGTCCTTTAGAACTTTACTGTCAGAAATAGTGTTTTTAAACAAATCAATCAAATGGTCACAGTTCGCAATTGCACAATGACAACTTAAAAACATTGCGACAGATCCTTCAACTTTTGATGATTCATTACTCTGTGTAGTTCTGAAAACAGATGTCAACGGTGTAATATCCCTAAATGGCACTGCATTTTTATGTTTTTTAGTCTCTGCATGATTCTTCAAATCTTGTATTTTCGCTTTCATTTCGCACTTGCAGTACTTACACGAGCCTTAGTCGCATCTCCATGAACTGGCATCACCCAGTCTTTAATTATGTCATCCTGCAGCCACTCTTTCCGAAATTTTTGTTCATATTGCTTTACTTTTGGCATGTTGAAAGATTTGTTCAAAGTGGAAGACACATATGAAGGTGAGCAATTATTTTAAAAAATCACATGAAAAAGAATCACAAAGTCGGCATCACAGCAATAATTCGCAACACAGTGAGTTTACAGTTCAAATAATGTTACTATAATTTATGCGCGCTTTTACTCATTACCGGGGATTGCCAGATTGTTGAGCGTTGACCCAAGTCAGTTCAAAGTTTAAATAATGGCAGTTACCATAATTTACGCGCGTCCAGACCAAACAAAAAATGGGTAATAAATATTTTAGACAGTAATAATTAAATGACACCGAAAGAAAAGTAAAATCTAGAAAATATCCAACTCCAAATGAAAAAACATCTAGAATTACATCTAACGTCAGAAAACGACATCTAGAAGCCGGCAAAAACATTTAGATATGGATGTAAAACATCTAGAATGGCAACCCTGAACGAGACTCGCCTTTGTCAAGCCAAGCCACTACTTTGCCGGGGACTCAACCAATCAATGGGCTGGACTTGAAACAAAAGTTAGTTTCAATTACTTCACCCGTGGTGATTTTGTATAGCCGGCCTGTCTTTCTATACATGGTAGAATTTATGGCAACGTTTCTTTGAAACCACTGCTGGATGACACAGTATGTCACACAGTGGCAGACCAAGAGAAAAGTAAAACGCTCTAGTCGCTGGATAGTCTTGTTCCATTCTTCCTATAAATGTCCGAATCATTTAATTCTTTGGTGTTGAGAAACAGTCAGTGATGGATGTTATCCCTACTCATGTTTTTAATTTCGCATTTGTATCTCATCTCTTCTTGTTTTTGTAGCTGCTTTTCTTCAGCATCGCATCACACATGATGTAATTTTACCCCATGTGTTTCAAAGACTGTCCATGTCTGGCATTAAAAACACATCTAGGACTGTTCATTTCTAGCATTGAGAACACATATAGAACTGTCCATGTCTGGCATTGAGAACACATTTAGAACTGTCCATGTCTGGCATTGAGAACACATATAGAACTGTCCATGTCAACCATTGAGACACATTTAGAACTGTCCATGTCTGGCATTGAGAACACATATAGAACTGTCCATGTCAACCATTGAGAACACATTTAGAACTGTCCATGTCTGGCATTGAGAACACATATAGAACTGTCCATGTCTGGCATTGAGAACACATATAGAACCTGTCCATGCTAGCATGAGAAACACACATAGAACTGTCCATG